>BLKM01002183.1:848761-1048012 GCA_013340265.1 Coptotermes formosanus
CCCCCCCCCCCCCCCCCCCCCCCATGGCATGGCCAGGACTTGCCTGAAAGACTTCCAGAGATCATTTCAAATGCTGCAGCTTAACAACCCTTCCTGGATCACTGAACCCTTTAATTAATAACTCACTAACCAAGAGAGGGGTATTTCACATAAGGAAATGTAATATAATATAATAGGCCTACTTTGGAGAAAAAGGTACTTGACACAGTATTATTAACACTTACCACTAATACTCAATTTCACTTCTAGGTAATTTACACAATATGCACTCTGTTCACTAATACAATTTCACTTCAATTATCGCACACAGCACAATTATTAGCACCCTAATCCACTCAATGTTATACACAGCAGATTATTAGCACGCTAATCCACTAGTATTCAGTTTCACTTGAGATCATTCACAGCACAGTGTGTCAAACTCTAATCTGCTAATGTCACAATTGACCTGATTATCACTAACAGCACACAACTGTACACGAATCGCACTTAGAGTAACCTTAAGAGCAAAACAACAGCCTATACTAGATGATCTGTTATAATAGCTGATGATGAATTGGGCCTAATTCACATAACCAGTACGTTAGTTTGCAACCTAAGAAATTACACACTTGCTTTAAAAATATATGAAAATAATTTCATTGTCTGTTACTGTACTTATAAGATACTTTACAATATTATATAAAGGGCATTAATTATAGCGTATGCAAGCAATAACTGGACCTCATCGGATTCCAATATGGCCGACCGCTTTGAAGCTTGTACTTTCCAATACAGGTAACTCTCGTTTTACGCGATTTCGCTTTAACGCGACTTGAAATTTTACTCCACTCTTTTCGAATTTGCGCTATAATTTTCGCTTTAACGCGATTTGGCATAGATGATTCGTGGTCGCCCTTATCTTCAGTAGGTTAGCAGTAAGTGACGTCACCGTTACACCATCAGTGACGTGTATGGAGTGATTACATTGGTAATATAAGCAGCGTCTCATTTACTTTGCTCCTAAACAGCATGGCATTTCTTACCAATATGAGTGAAAAACGTAAATCTGCATCACCTAGTGCAACCCAAGTGAAAAAACGGCGAAAGACAATCAGTATTGAACAGAAATTACACGTAATATGCCGACGCGAAAAAGGTGAAAGAATTGTTGATACATGCCGTAATGTCAGACTCGCTTATAGCACCGGACATACAATTCGTGATAACGCTGATAAAGCAAAAGAAAGTAGTAAGTCGGAACCAGAGCGTTTGTTTGTGTAGCAAGACTACTAGGATCCTATCGGAATTAACCTGCCAAAAAATACGGATGTGAGTCTATTATACTTTTATTGCACTAGAAATAAATAAATATACCGTATAGAAACATATGCATACCGTGCATAAAAGTGTATATACTGTATATATATATACTCTACAGGTTCATACGTCCACTGGTGGTATAGTCATACTCTATAAAGGATGAAGTTGTTAGTCCCCTAACTCCCAGGAAGTATTTTGTTTTAAATGGGAATTTTGTACTCGATTTGCACGACGTTTTTCAGGAACGTAACCCTGGCGTAAAGGAGTGCTACCTGTGTTACTAATTATTACTTATTGTAAGCCTAAAAAACCAAATGTAAATTAATTCCACGGAAATTTAATGTTCATGTTACGCAAATGTATTGCCCACTATTACCTAAACTCGATTCTGATTGAAAAAAAGTTTGAAAATTACGGAGATAATCTTACTTGCTTGATCAGACCACACTAGCGCCACCCATATGTCTGTCTGTAAAAGAGTTCACCCTTACGATGGCTGAATAGTTTCTGCCGAAATATGTAGGAGATGTAAAACAGTTGCGCAGTAGTTGGTAATTAATAAATCACTACGAGTATATGTGATAGTAAGGATTTGTTTCGGGTAAATTTTTCGACGAAGAGCTGTGAGAAATGGAAGGAATGGGTGCAAATAACAATCCCAGTAATTTAATTTTTTTTGGACAATGAGGAAATATTTTCCACTGCCGAGCCAGTTCTAACTTTTCTGAAATATTAATTCAAAACACTTTCGAACGAAACTCATATTTCACTTTCCCCTTACACTTAATTCTCGACCGAAGAAAATGATGGTGACAATTATAATAACGGCGATGACTTTAAAGTAACAGACAGTAATAAGTCAGGAAGGTCTGGATAGCAGCATCTGATTCCCGATTCTTGTCTTCTTTTGCACGTCAAGACCAAATTAACTTTAGCTACCAAACATTTTCTCTATTCTGATCTGACTTCGTGATATTACGCCCACACATATAATGTAATTAACACCGTGTAAATATGTAAAGAGTAATGTAGCAAAGCTTCAGGCATTTTAGGCCTAGGCATGAGGTGGTTGTGAGTGGGAAAACTTACGTTCCGAAGGCTACGTCTGCCTGAAAACAGTCCACTGTGTCCGCTCAACATGAGGCTCTGAGAGCCTTCTTTTTTTATATATATTTTTTTTAACGAAGAAAACATTCCGCGCACCTGCAGGAATTTTAATCCCGGCCCTCCAAATTGGAGCCAGCCATGTGTCATAAAATGCAGGCTAATTTCTTTCGGTTTAAGGCTCATATGATTTTCGGAGGGCTTGCGGAACACAGATGAACATCCACATTTATTTTCGTGTTATATTATTCTTACGTACTTCAACAGGCTTCCTACCAGCCAAGAAGTCATATCACGTGCCGAAAAGTTAAGCTGTCTCAGAACTACGAACAGTTCGAACAGGCCTGAACAAAGACATTACGGAGTGCCGCATAAAAATTAATTATGAGGTTTACAACTTCCATTCGCGTACTTAAGTAGCCCTACATTATTTTATTCTTGAAAAGTGTTATCTAAAGACCCTATATGGATTCGAAAACAGATTAAATACACTTGACCCTAAAAAATAAGTTTATCTATGTTGGCACCATTTACCAGGTTATTATAATTTAAGAAAATTGATGAAAATTTATGATAATTTTCAATACCAAAGCGTATATTCCAAAACAGTGAGATATTTCACGCACACTTTTGGCAAATGCTCCTACCTTAAGGGCTGAAAGTTTTTTTTCTTGATTTTAAGAAGGCTACAAATAAAAGTAGCTACTAAAATTTTCTTTCGATGCGTCTTACTTTAAGATGCTTCTGTCAGCTCTCTTATAGGGCTTTGATCTTTTCAGGATGAAGATATTAAGTTAAACCGTGAAGTGTTTATGCACGTGTGGAAATAGCAATTATGAGAACTTTACTTTAAATTGGAAATAAAAACAAAACCATTTTTCTGTGTTCACGTTCATACGAAACAAACTAGAAATAAATTTCGCCTGTAAAAATTAACACGGCATTTTAAGAGGACGTTATTTCTTTCGAATGCAACACTAATGTAATTTGCGTTACATTAATAAGCACAGTAACGTGGCGAGAAGAGCACGCATACTGCACAGACTCCACGGTCAGATTCCTTATTCAGAAGCCATAGGTCCACAGTTAGTCAAGAAATTCACCGAAGTTTATGACATCCGACTTTTCATTACGTATTCACTAGAGTACACAACCGGTCGCTGTTCTGGGCCGGATGAATCCCATGCATGCTGATTTCTTGCAAGTGATCTCGTTATTTCAGTTTTCCCACCCAAACTCTCTATGTAGTTCTTTTCTCTCCCATGCAGGCTGCATGCCCCGCCCATTTAATTCTCCTTAATTTGATCACCCGAATAATATTTTATGAAATATTCAAATCATGACACTCCCGATTACGTAATTTTCTTCAGCCTCTTTTTACTCATTCACTCGTAGGCCCAAATATCTTCCTCAGGAACACATGCCGAAATACCCCCAGACTACGATCTGTCCCTAATGTGAGAGACCAAGTTTCACACGTACACAAAACAGAAGGTGAAACACTGTTTTCAGCATCTTTTCATCCTCATGTTTTTAGATAGCAAAAGGGGAAGGCAAAATACTCTGGTCCGAATGGTAGCAAGAATTCAGTAACTTAGTAATTTCTTCATTCATGGAATTTTGATTTATTAGTGCCCTTCCAAATATCTGAATTTGACACGCTTTCAAAGGATTTATTAACTATTTTATGTTGTTTTTTCCTGCATACTTTTAACGGGATACAAACACATATGTAGTTGTCACAACATTTGCTCCTACATAAACGCCTTTACTGGCGACTAATGGAACTTCAGTGTTTCTCTTTATAGAACGTGTCTGGATGTTAACTGCGTGCGACTAGAAGTCACAGTTGTTATATATTTAAGCGGCAAGTGTAGGGTCCGTAGCAAGTTATTACTGTGTTCCCCGAACATTAGGCCAAGTTTCTAATCACCTTCAGAATCCCTATATTTGCATTTCGCTGTGTACTGAAACATACCCACAAGTTCGAAACATATTCTGAGAGTGTATCTAGCCATCTTCAGTTATTCTTATAAGGAACGATTATTCGTGCCACGTTCGTCTATCCATAAATCAAGAACATATGTGTGTGTCTTTTCCTGTAATTACAATAATTGATGGCTTTTCGTGTTATAGTAATATGTGGTATAAATGATACTTTTTCTAAAGGTTAATTTCTTCTTAAGTGTTATTCCTCTATATCAACGCTCCTGCGGACAGCGTAGCATTACTGTCATTTAACTTTCTAAAGACGAAAATTAATTTGTATTTTGTATGAGAATTAGTACGTACTACGCCGTAAACAAATTCAGTTTCGGTTATAGAAACTAACCAATTAATGCTGTATGGGGGGAAATAATCGCTCTTTATTCTGAGAACCATACAAAATACATAAATGCACTTTGTGCTAGAATGCAGAAGACGTGAGTGAGAATCTGATGTTGAATAAAGTAACTGCTGAGCTTCAAAGGACCAATGTAACACCTGGAAATCCTGTACAGAATTTTATTTGTTATTTGTTCAACGACAGTGGTAGCACCTGTAATTAAAACAGTCATTCGTCAACTTACGTCATTAGCCCCCGGCCCCAATATATTAAACCAAGCGCGCTAATTCATAGCATGATGATGAAGATATCTTGACTTGCCGAACTACCATGATCAGTATCTAACGCTTGACCAGCTTTTTCAAATTCGGAAATAATGTGCCCTTGAAGGAGAAGAAAACCCTGAGACACCTGAGTCTCAGCCTAAGTAAAAACAATGAAGGCTTTGAAGCTGACAGAGAGGCCTGGTCTGAATGGAGCTAACATCAAGGTGTTTGAGGACATTAAGTTGAAAGAGCGGTGAGTAGTAACAACTAGACAAGGAATTATGAGAATGGCTGCTTCCTACGAGGAGATTCTGAAGGAAAAGATGTCTTTGTCTGACCAGACGTCAGTGCCT
This sequence comes from Coptotermes formosanus, assembly GCA_013340265.1. Classification (NCBI taxonomy): domain Eukaryota; kingdom Metazoa; phylum Arthropoda; class Insecta; order Blattodea; family Rhinotermitidae; genus Coptotermes; species Coptotermes formosanus. The sequence goes on from BLKM01002183.1 coordinate 854,113, forward strand.
GATTTCTTCAAGTCATCTTCAGGGACTTGGGCATTGCCACCTGCATTGCTGGATATTGGAGCCGGTGATCCAGATGAACAGGCTAAAATTCCCGAAGAAGTGCCTTCATCTCAAACTGCCATTTGTTTGTTATTTCATATTTTTTGTAAATATTTCGTGATTATAAATATATCTTTTTATTGATAAAATATACTGGAATCGCCCTCCCAAATTTAACATGGCCTTCGTGGGAAAATTTCTTTCGATTTAAGTCATCTCGACTAACATCGCTGGTCGCGGAACCACCACCATGCAACTGCGGAGGATAGCTGTATATAGCGTCGAACGGTAAGATGAATATTAAAGAGCGAACTTAGAAAGGAGGCCGAAGAAAGTTATCGTGGCCTAATCTGGTAGTACAGACATTTATCTGGTGAGACTGAAAAAGTTACGAATCCCCTATTCAGGAGAGGCTGTGTCGAGGCCAATACTGGTATCGGGCACGTCGCGAACACGTGAAAAAGCTTTACAGCTCTAGCCAGATCGCGGCAGTAGTAGTGGATATTTATTAGATATTAAAGACAGAACTAAGCGAAAAAAGACACAAGTAAACACATACGGAAAGAAAACTGAAAGTGTGCATGGAGTCCTGTTTTGAATTATAAACAAATGGTACAAGTACAGTGCAACATTATTTATCTTGACAAAGAAACTATGGAATATCCTCGTCAGTTCAGACCTCTGGGGATTTCGTCGTGAGGACTTTGCAATGTACACAAGGAGTGGGGGGGGGGGGGAGTAAAGATGATTACTGACCTCCATCGAGTGCCGAGGTTAAGGATGCGTGGAGCTGCACCTCCACTTGCGCTTGTGCCTTCATGGCGTCAAGCTTAATTAATCAAAGGGATAATTTTACTCTGCCTTCACCAATGGAAGTAAAGTCGCCGGTAAATTTAATAATCAAATCGGTGAAATATGCTATTCTATATCTCTCCCAATTCCCTTTGTTCATAATATCTGTTATACACACGCATTACAACGGGATGTCTCACCATAAGATTATAATCATCTACATCATCCATCATCTCCTCCAAAAGACGAAAGTGGCACGGTGAATAAACACACACACGTTGTTTGTGAATACTTGTTGAATTTTTTGTGCTTGCCACTGTGGATATCACATCATGTAACAATGCCGTCTTCATTTTTTATAACCACGGTCTTCACTGTAGCCTTTGTTTGAGCCATGCAATTTAATGTCCGCATGGCATGCTTCTTCCGCCATCTATGGGCAAGATTATAAACTGCCTGCAGTAAGCACTGTTTCGCGTGCCAAAAGTATGCAAAGCAAACAGTTGAAGGCGGTTTGTTTGTCGTCGATGATAGCTGATGATGGATATTATGACCCTAAAAACTACCTGCATTATCTTGTAATATTGATTACTCGAAGCCTGATTTATTGTCACTTTTACGAGCCGTCTGCTTGAAATGTGTAACATGAAAGCGTAATAGGGAGTTCGTATCTGTCCGTTAGTGTGCTCAACCTCTGAATTTGTCGAAGAACTTCAAACAAATTTGGCCTTCGACACTATGCTTTCCGGTCAATTTCGCTTCTGTGAGTAGTCCTATGGGTCAATTATACGTTTTTCAAAACCGGCTCACAGTTCAATAAATTAACACGTAGCATAAAATGTACAAATTGCGATTTATATTTAACACTCAGGTCTGTTTTTATTCTCAGGCATTTAAAAGAATAAAATTTCGTTTCGAAAAGTTACAAGCAGATAAAATAAGTTCAGAATACTCACCTACCTGCCTCTCACCTCAAAAGCTAAACATTAGAACATAAGTTACAAAATTATAATTCAGTCCGTTAATTTCCCAAGGCTAAATTGGCTGGGAATAAAGCTGATCACTCACTTCCAACTAGTGCCGAGGTTAAGAACGCGTGGATTTATAGCTCCACTCCCAACACGTCTGCATATCGTGGGGCTCTAATTATGCCCAGGCACCCTTTTACTTATAAGGTACCTTCGTATTAATACGAAATTTGACCACTAATCCAAACGGAAGAACATAAAGTTAATGCAAATAATCATATGCCAGACTGAGATTTTCACGGTGATGTTGCTGAATATTCATGCGCTATGGGATGTGACACCGTGTCGCTGGGCGAGTAGTTCCCGACGTTTCGGAGGATCGTAGTGTCTTCGTCTTCAGTAACAAGCTGTCCAAGAATAGTTCTTGGACAGCTCATATGTTTGAAAACAAAGTGCAGGAAATAGTCTACTCGTACTTTGACGTAAGACATATCAAGTAACAATGCATGAGAAAAATACAAGATAAGAAACTTCGTAAATCAAAGTGTTATCGAACATTATTAGGGTGATCAGATGATGGGGGAGGAGATAACTGGGGCCTGAGATACTTAAAAACACAATTTTAGTCGAACGGCGTGACGGAATTTCAAGAATAAGGTGCCGAGGAAGAAATCTGGGACTAAGGGGGGGGGGGGGGGGTGGAGGGACTTAGATAATGACTAGCTTCGCAATTTGTACCCATAAAACATTACTGGGGTCATGAAAGCAAGTAGGATGAGGTGTGCGAAGGTTGTGGCATGCACAGGGGCGATGAGAAATTTATATGGAAATTTGGTCGGGAAACCTGATGGAAAGAGACCACTTGGAAGACCTAGGCATAAATTTGAGGAGAGCATTGAAGTGGATCTTGAAGAAATGGGAAGGTATGGAGTGGAACGGATTAATCTGGCTCAGGATAATTTCAGGTGCTTATCATGCGAACATGGCAATGAAAATTATTATTAAATAAAATGCGGGGAATTTGACTAGCTGAGGAACTATCAGCTTGTCAAGAAGGACTCCGCTCAGTGGAGTTATTTAGTTACTCATCTGACAGGAACAGACCCACTTATGAGACCTAGGCTCAGATTTGGAGACTGATATTAAAATGTCTTGCAAAAGATATTAGGCCAAGGGGGGTGGCGAATAGATACGTGTGGCTAGGAATAGGTTCCAGGGCGGGCCCTTGTAATTGTGGAAGTGAATTTTCGGGTTTTGTAAAATCCAGAAAATATCTTGAACATCTCAGAAGCATCATTTTCACAAGAGAATTGAATTGGTTCGACCTGGGATTTACCGTAAGTGGAGTAAGGATTTTCGACCGGTATGAACAAAAGTTGAATTCACTCAGCAGCTTTCATTCTGTGAAAAGGGCGCAGAAAATTGCAAGCACTCTTTACATAAAAAAAAACTGTTCACAGACTATATAAATTTTGGTACGGAAACTGAAATAATGCAGACCCGCCGTCAGTGGTTTCGACTCGAATCTCTCGTCAGGACACCAAGTATCTATTCCTGCTCCGTGTGTCGTGGTATATCGTACTTTTCTCAAGCAACATTTGCGTTGTTCATTATGATTCATGATTAAATTCCCAATTCAACGCCAATTTCGCGCATTTTTAGGCTGATTTAATTTCTGGTATTTGACTTGACGGTACAACACCATTTTATCAAAATCTGCCATTGGTCGTTAGGCAGTTCCAGTAAAGTCCCGTCCTCACAAGCTAGTTCCACATGAAGAATCTCACTCTCTTCAGACTGACTGCTTATCAATCTTCCAAATAGCTTGCTTTCAGGGAATTCTTCCAACAACTTTCTTTACGCAGTGTTTGTCCGCCCTACCTGACCACACTGTCTTAATCTCCCTCATATCATCACTCTAACTGCATTTGGCGACGTGTATAATTCACATAATTCATCGTCTTGTAGAACGTACTGCACTTATTTAAGATGCTGTTCCTAAAAACTAGTCCTTCTTAAGAAGCTACCAGTTCCTTAGCTAGCCTAGAAGTTTCCTGCATTTTACAGAAACCGAAGTTTCGTTGCCATGTTAAAAGAATCATGCCACTGGCCCCTAACCTAAGCCAGTCCACACCAAACCATCCTATTTCAGATCCATTCTAATATTACACTATTATTTAGGCCTAGGCTTTCAAAGTGATTTCATCCCTTCGGAGTTCCTAACCAAATTCCCCTATGCATTTCTCCCATGCGTGCTTCGTGTCCCACGCACCATATCATAAGAATATACGGACAGGAGTACACATTATGAGGCTCCTATTTTTCTTCTTTACTGCAGTATTCTAAGACGCAAAGTTTCACATGCATACAGTACGAGGCAAGTTCGTACTTCTCTATGTATTAACAGCACGCGGGACGATATGATTACAAATCCAATGGAAGGAAACAGTATTAGAATCTAACAGATTCCTAATACTTTCCGTGAATAGAATTTTAACTAGTTGCTCTCTTTCCCAAATATATAAATCTGTCACAAATTTCAAAGGCTTTATAATGCCATTTTGTCTTAGAGTCTGTTCAGGAGACGCAGACATACCGTACTTCGTCTTCTCAGCGTTTACTTCTAGATCACACCTGTCAAACCTAGAGCAGGTTGCGGCCGAAATCCGAACTCCAACTTGACACGTTGGGCCGCAACGTGTGTCACGTTCCCTCGCTGTTCTTCATGCGTAAACTCTTCAACGTAAAAGACGTAAGGGCATCTGGGGTATAATATGCAACGAAATGACAATAAGAACTCTATAAAAATCAAAGCGTGAGCGGGCCGCCTCTTTGTTTTTCTTTACAATTTTATATTTTTGATGAACAGGTACGTGTGTACAGCTTTCAGGATTCTAATACGCTCTCTATTTTCAGCCGCTTCTAAGTTACGTGCTTCTATCAAGCGAGTATTTCGTTTTTCGCAGCGGTGTAGTTCAGGTCCCCGTTCTTCTGGGATAGAGCGTCAGGTCACTGGACGATATGTGCCCAAAGTTTTGAGACAGCGTAGTGATCTCACCTTCGAGGCTCGAACAGGGCGCAATTACCCAGGGACGCAGCAACATATCTTAGAAAACAGCGATCTCTCAAGGCAAAGTTGCATTTTATAGAAGCACGTAGACTGTGTGACAAAATTGTTTTGTCACACAGTCTACGTGCTTCTATAACCTCCATACTTTTGCAAAGCAGACAGTATGAAAGTGGTACTTGAACTAACAGTAAGCTGCACATCGGGAATCTTCTTTCTACAGACTCTATGATGAGACGAATCAGGAACTTCGTGATTCAAAGAGGTTCCACAGTACTGTTAGAAGAGCTAAATTTGGGATTCTATGATTCACTGGCATGTGACTAGGACGGAATAACCAAGGAATGCATACAGAGATTCGGTAGGAAAATACCAGACAAATTAAAATATTTCACCGTGCTTATAAGGAAGGATGAATGAGTAAAGCGCGCATAGGCCTTTATTAAGGCAAAGGTCCTGGAAATCATTCTCTTGGTAGTCGAGGGTGATAAGAGAATAACATTAAGATAGAGCTTACGTTTCCAGAGAGGTGCAGCTGAGCAACCAGGTCTTCTGCAATGTAACACCGTATCGCTGGATTAGTCTTTCGCGAAGTGCCGAAAGAAACGTAGCGCTTTCACCTTCAGGGGTCACTGAGTCCAAGAAAGATAGCAATTCTTCTTGCACTCTTTGACCCGACCCTTTAAGATGAAAACACTACGTTACTTCGAAACTTCGGGAACCGCTAACCCAGCGACAAGGCGTTCCATCCCAGAAAACCCGAATTACTATTTGGAGTTTATTACCAAAGGATCAATCCAAGTCCGAGGCCTTGTGAGCTGTTTCGTAACATCGCAAGTTTTTAGGTGACGGACTGTTAGCACCTCGCCCAGCCCCCAAGCTGGAGGACCACTCCTTGCCGGCTGTCCGCGACTGCTTATATTCGCATCTATCCTCCATATCCGGAGGTCGTCCCTCTATCCGCAACCTGAGGACGCGCCACGCTGTGGTAACAGACAACCACTCGGAGTTTATTACCGCTGTCCGTACATACCCAAAAAAACCATTGCTTCTAGCTAGGTCAGGCCTCGTCAAATTTACGTGTCTGTTCGTCCCACGCGTATTCCGCTCTTTGCAGAGAGACAGAGGTTCTTGACAGAGCAACGCGGCCTTCGCCGACTTCATTCTCTCACTGGCCTTCGAAGGCCTCAAGCGATGAGAAATTCGCCTGTTCGCATTCGGTTTAAAAAAAAACCCTCCGTCAACACGTCGTCACAATTAATAACACAAAATCCCCAGGCAATGTACAAAGCCGTCATTATTCTTGCAGTGTAATTCTTCAAACCCTTTTATTTTTCGTTGCTGCGTAACACATTCAGATGACTGTCAATTAATGGTCGCGATATGAACAAAAGAGGGCCAGAAATTCATTTACATTTAACAAAAAGAACAAAATACGCGGCCCCAGGCGACTGCTTGCGCCTGTGCTGTCGCGCCTGAAAACTTTGTCGCTTCTGGTGAAGCACTTTCATGTCTTACTTTCTTTCACAAGGTACACTAATGGTTATGGAGGAATATGGACTTACCAATGTCGCATTCATCCACATACATGTCTCACACAGACAATGTACTGTTGCCGGCACTTACGATTTCCTGACATTTGTCTGGCCTCAAGACAGAAAAGCAGAACACAAAGCGTAGTAGCCCTGTGTCCCGGTAACAGAATACAGTGAGGATATTAATGCCCAGGAGCAGAGAGGGCGTGCAATTTAAAGTCAAATCTGAACCACGATGGGGTTTGGTGTACCTCACCCCCACTGCGCTTGACTTACGCAGGTGAACTGTCCGCAGTGCTTCCGGTCGGTGATGCTTTCATATTGAAGATCACTGTGTTCTGGGCTGTAAGTCTGTCTAATCTTGTAAGCAAATACTGACGTTTTGGAGCAACCTGCTGTCTCCATCTTCAGGATAAGTTTTCTTTCTTGCCTTCCCGAGTGTCAGTTTAAAGAGCTCAAAGCCACGTCCGACCCAAAGCCTACAGTTACCACGTACGTTAAAAGTGACTTGTGACTGGAAACAACAATAATTAATATACATGAAAGGGTTCTGATGATGTTGATCCATGAGATAAAAAGAAAAGTAAGTGTGAGTGGAGACAATATGATGGTTACTCTCGTAAGTGGCATCAAATACATAGAACTTATAACAGGAAAGAGAAGTTTGTCACTGCTTCTTTGCCACCAACCTCTCAGTATCTAGGCCTTCGTAAAGGTTACATTTGTTCTTGCCTTAAATTAATCTTCCACTGGTCTGATTAATGTAGGCCCCACACTTCCCCCGAACCTTTCTGTGAGAATTAATGTAGGCGCCATAATTATCCCCAAACGTCTTGTTTAGATTAACCTTTTAAAACCTAGCGGTAACTTTACGTACCACCAGGTTTAACATTATAAAATTCTACGTGGTGCCCACTAACTAACTAACTCCATGGAGCAGAGGCCCTCTTGAGAAGCCAACAGTTTATCAGCCAGTCAAGAAATTCCCCGCATTTTATGGAACCCGAAGGTTCATTACCGCATTCACAAGAGCCCGCCACCTGTCCCTATCCTGAGCCAGATCAATCCAGTTCATGTCCTCCCATCCCACTTCCCGAATGTCCATCCTAATATTATCCTCCCATCTACGCCTGGGTCTCCCAAGTGGTCGCCTTCCCTCGGGTCTCCCCACCAAAATCCGGCATGCACCTCTCTCCCCCCCACACACGTGCCACATGCCCCGCCCATCTCAGTCTTCTCGATTTGATTACCCGAACAATATTTGGTGATGAGTACAGGTCATTAAGTTCCTCGTTATGTAGTCTTCTCCACTCCCCTGTCGCCTCGTCCCTCTTAGGCCCAAATATCCTCCTCAGCACCCTATTCTCGAACACCCTCAGTCTTTGTTCCTCCCTCAGTGTGAGAGACCAAGTTTCGCATCCATACAGAACAACAGGTAAAATTATAGTTGTGTATACCCTAATCTTTGTGTTTTTGGATAGCAACCTCGAAGACAAAAGATTCTGCACCGAATGATAGCAAGCATTCCCCGACTTCAATCTGCTCTTAATTTCTTCATGAATGGAGTTTCGATTCGTTAGGGTTGCTCCCAAATATTTGAATTCTTCCACCCTTTCAAAGGATTTATTATCTATATTTATGTTGTGATTGTGTCGTGCATTCTGATTTCGAGACATGACCATGTACTTAGTTTTCTCAGCATTTACTTCTAGACCAATCTCCTTACTAGCAATAATTAAATCTTCTGCATTTTTCTTTATGCTATGTACGCTTCCGCCCAATATATTAACATCATCAGCATAAACCAGAAGCTGATGTGTACCATTCAATTTCAAGCCCTCCTGGTTTGTCTGAACCCTCCTAATGGCATATTCTAAAGCAAAGTTGAAAAGCAATGGCGACAGAGCATCCCCTTGTTTCAAGCCATTGCCCACATTGCGTTTATGTGTTTTGTACGGATCTCAGAACAAACAGCAACTTTTGCCTTATAAAACATTAAGAGACTGGTTTTTATAACCGAAGTGGAGAGTGTTTACTGCGCGGTACGCACTGAGTCCTTATATAAAACAGATACGCTTCGTCTCTAAAGGGTTCTCTACACTTCTCCGCTCTTCTTGCTTAGACTACTTTAGGCGCCACACTTATCCACAAAATTCTTATTTATATTATTGTAGGCTCTATATTTACCCCTCAACTTCTCGTTTAGATCAACATAGATGCCATACTTACCCATACACTTCTTATTTAGATTACTGTAGGCGTCATAATTACCCTAAACGTCTTGTTTAGATTAGTGCAGCGGCCATACGTATCCATAAACTTCTTGTTCAACTGCAGAATCCGATTTTTCAAGAAACGGTACTGGATTGGAATCTTCACACTCGTTTACACTCCTGTTCTAGCTCTTTTTCTTTTCAAACGAGCTATTCGTAAACAACATTACCAATTAATGAGCTGAACCTCGAATTCCATAAGCACATGGAGTTACAATGACAACTCAGTTTCATCCTCAAGTTACTGTTTGTTGACCCGAATATGCAGCTGTATAAAAAAACGTTCCCAATTGTGGGCAATAGTAACAGATGAATGACTCGTCAAGCATCTCTTTGTTCTAAGCACTTTAAATGCTGTTTTACCTCTCGCAAGGCCGTCATTTTAATTGATAGCATTTTAATGAACATAAAAAATTAACCCTTAACGGACTATTTGCTTTCCAAGTTAGCCCTTGAAAACTTCTTGAGTTGAAGAAAATGAGAAAGATCAAAAACCCATACAACCCCCACTTCTTAAGTTTCTGTTAGGATTACATCAATGTTTGTGTGTATTTTATTTGCTTTAATTTTGCGCTCGTTGCAACGGGCAAAGCTATCTAATCGGTGAGAAAATTAAAGCATCAGAAAGATCTTTTAAAAGAAACGAAGAGTATACGAGGAGTTATATAAAGAAGATTTTCCTAATTAACGAGGAATAATTTATCCACCTCACTAACTTGCTCTAGCGGGATATAATTAAACCATCAAGGAGCACAAGACAAACGGGACGCGAACTTCACAGAGGGCGCGGGTAGGCGGGGAGGGAGGGAACATAATGCAGATTGTGCTGTAATCTCGGCCAGTAATGGATCATATCCTTGTTTTCGATCTCAGTTCTTGATTTAAAATTCAAGTATCCAGTTTAATTGGCTAGCAATATCGGGGCTCCAGGTTTGGCTTCTTGATTTTATAAAATATGAAAATACGTTACGACTATCTGCAGTACGTCTAAATGCAACAGTGCAGTTAAACAGGAGACGATTAAAGTCACTTCAGTGAATTTAATCCTTCGAAGACTGACATTCATGGGCAATGTGAAAGCACTTTCATGTCAGTGCTCACCCGATGTACGAAAGAGCATCGTTTTGCTTTAAAATTACCAGGTTTCGCCCATCATCCTATTAGTGGTGGTATTAAGAAGAAGATGAGTATGGAGTGTTGGTGGAATGATACTGACAGGGGAAAAGCGAAGTACTCGGAAATAAACTATGCTAATGCTACCTTCCCCACTACAAATTTCACATGGATTGGTCCGGGAACGAACCCAGATCTCCGCGGTGAGAAGTCTGCGACTAACGGCATGAGCCGTGGCATGGCCGGTCTAAAAACCGAAGTCCATGCAAATAACACATATAAAACTCTGTCCCTACCTCACAAAGAATGCAATCCGCGAAGATTACAAACATTAAATAGTTAATACAGTTCAATGAAATAATCGACGAGTATCGTGAGACATAAGTCACATAAATTCATTGTGTGGAAAATGCAGTTTTTTAACAGAATGGTAAATAATGATGTCTGTACAGCACAACAAAGATTCAATATATTTATTTATATATTGTCCATTAACACACATGACATGTTTCGGTGTTACAGACCATCTTCAGGTGTGTTACATAGCAAAACCGAGTACAAGGCGAATTGCATGCTTTCTTGCGATATCTCATAAGTGTCAATTACAATCAAATACTACACAAAAATTACACCCTACGCGTGTCAGTATACTTTTGAATAAAAACTGTAAAAATTTAGAAAAATAACATTATTTAAAAACTTACTTTTCCTAAATATTAGGGTACTGAATCTTAATACTTAAGATGACATAGTTTACAGTCATCTTGCTGTATTTATGACGTTCATAAGTACGTTTGGACAGCAAGAGGCGAAGTCCGTCGGCTAGCTGCAAGACTCAACGCAACACAGATTGACGATCACTACTTTACACATAAAAACGCTAGCATGGGTAAGCTGAAATCAACTACACACATTCATTCATTTTTTCAAAGGACTGCATAGGTAGCCGAAATTAAGACTTCTTTCATGAATCAACGGACATTTTTGTACTTGAAGCCTTTCTTTTAATACTGCTCGTCTACTGAACGTGTAATGAAGTCTGTAGAACTTAATCCTTGAATGTAACTGGCTATGTTTCTTTACAGATTCGTTTTAGTAGTCAAAAGAATTTAAATATTTGGGAACGACCCTAACGAATTGAAACTCCATTCATGAAGAAATTAAGAGCAGGTTGAAGTCGGGGAATGCTTGCTATCATTCGGTGCAGAATCCTTTGTCCTCCAGGTTGCTATCCAAAAATACAAAGATTAGGTATACACAACTATAATTTAACCTGCTGTTTTGTATGGGTGTGAAACTTGGTCCCTCACACTGAATGAGGAACAAAGACTGAGGATGTTTGAGAATAGGGTGCTGAGGAGGAAATTTGGGCCTAAGAGGGACGAGGCGACAGGGGAGTGGAGAAGACTACATAACGAAGAACTTAATGACCTGTACTCATCACCAAATCTTATTCGGGTAATCAAATCGAGAACAATGAGATAAGCGGCGCATGTAGCACGTATGGGGGAAGAGAGAGGTGTATACAGGATTTTGGTGGGGAGACCTGAGGGAAGGTGACCACTTGGGAGACCCAGGCGTAGATGGGAGGATATTATTAAAATGAATCTTCAAGAAGTGGGATGGGGCATGGACTGGATTCAGCTGGCTCAGGATAGGGACAGGTGGCGGACTCTTGTGAATGCGGTAATGACCCTCCGGGTTCCATAAAATGCGGGGAATTTCTTGACTAGGTGAGAAACTGTTAGGTTCTCAAGAAGGCCTTTGCTCCATGGAGTCAGTCAATCAGTCAGTCAGTCAGTCAGTCAGTCAGTTAGTTAGTTAGTTAGTTAGTTAGTTAGTTAGTAATAAAAAGGGACATTATGTACACTTACACAAGTGCTTCTAGGCACCTGGAGAATGTGTGTGACAAATCGAAGGAAGCCTCTGTCCCTGCTGGCCTCGGGATGCAAGCAATAAATTCACCGTACGATTGATAGAGTGTTTAATAAGCAGTAATGTATAACACCATATGTGAAAACAATGAAAACAGTTGCAATAAATTAGCGTTGAAACAGGTCACAATTCAAAAATATAGAATCTGGAAACGTTCTTTGAAAATTTGTTGTAGGCCAAAGAGTAGTTTCTCACAAGGTTGGTACTCAACGTCACATACTCACGTCAGAGAAGAGCTGAATATTTTAGAACTTGGGAATTGTGACCTTGAAAATCGGCCTCAGGCTAAAAATAGTTTACTCCATACGTTGAATTTTTTTTGTTCTACATGAAGGCGAAAAATCAACACAGGTTACAAACGCAGTAGAAGTTTCTGCTGTGGTTTACTTCTTGTACACGTAACTCTCCGCTCCACCGCGTCCGAAACCTGCAACAGACGTAAAACACAATGCAACAGATTCGTCACGTCTTCACACTGCACCAAAAACGGCCAATTTCTATCAAACTTGCTGGCACATCTGTACTCTTCACAGAATTTCATTACAGTGATTAAATCAATTATTGCTGAGCAGGCCAAAACTCACCGAGTTGTAGCGCCGCTGCCGCCGCCGCCGAAGAAGAAGAAGAAGAAGAAGAAGAAGTAGTAGTAGTAGTAGTAGTAGTAGTGGTGGTGGTAGTGGTGGTGGTGGTGGTAGTAAAAAGGTAAAGCAATCCCCCTACAGGCCTGGCCAGGGCCTGAGGGTTCCAGGAGGTTGAGGCTTCCAGGTCCAAGACAATCGGCACATGACGGTGGTAAGGTTGTCAGCCCTACGCACCGGCCGCCTTTACCTCCCAGGAAATATTCCTGTTACTGATTTCTGTTAGAGGCTGAGTCGACCGCAGGACCATAGTGCGGTCGGAAGGATAACGTCAATGAAAAATTCCAGTGACACCATCGAGAAGTGAACCCGCGACCTTCCGGTTTGCACCGCCGTGCCTCAACCAGCTGCGACACCTCGTACCCCTTAGTAGTAATAATAGAAGAAGAAAAATAAGATTAAGCCAATGAAGATGTGACGGGCAGAGAAGAAATACGCATAAAGAGAGATTGTAAATATTACAATCAAAGAACACAACCGAAGGCTGTTGACACTGACAGACCACAGCTGGGGCTATGTAACGAACGGTCAGTCATTTTCAGCAACGCCCAAACTCCTGTGCCAGTGTCGATGGAAGAAACAGTCTGGTGACACAGCCCATGCCAAATTTTCTCCGAGTTGTTGACCTAGGCAATTCATGGAAGCGAGGGGCAAGATTCCGGTTATGATACCCAGCGACTTGAAAACTGGGACCTCTGAAGACGTAACTGTAAAGATAAACACGGGGAAGGCCAATCCCAGCTACGAAGCTTAGCCGCCAAGACCATATTCACTTCCTACAGACATCATAATTCCAAACACTACACCAAGATTCGAATCCCAGCAATCCATCTCATACTTCGCCAATTTCCTACTGGAATACAGATTACCTTTGTAATGGGAACACGTCATAATATGACTTGTCATATGACATATGATCTGTCGTTTGAATCAGCTGCTCTAATATGTCGTCTGAACCCCAGAATCAGTTGTGCCACGTGTCCACTCTGATCTGATTGTGTACCTCCCCACAATCTACTGAAAAGTCCCGCTATCTGTCGTGGGATATTTATGCTCGGATCTGCTGTTTTTGTCAAACAATCAGTGCCGTGTGCCCACTGACTGACCTGTCCGATAATCTCTCTTCTGAGCCCCAAATTCCGCTGTCTCCTTCCGCTGACATGTCTTAACCTTCCGACATGATAGCAGTGCGCCGTAACATGCTGACCGATTACCTGTATCCCCATGACCCCACTGTTCGTGCCTCTCGACTTGTCATCTCTACGTCCGTGATGTCTTACCTGGTGTTTGCACTCCTGTAATCCCGTGTCTGTGAGGTCGGAACCTACTAGCATTACCTACATCTTTATAATCTGCCGACTTAAACCACTCACTGTCGTGTGAACTCTCTGATCTACCGTCCCTGCCGAAATCTGCTGCTTGGGTCGGAAGAAACGTCTTCTGAAGCTGTTTCTGGGCCCTGCTGACCTAATATCTGCACCCTAGGGTTTCTTGTTTGCGCCCATGTCCTGTTATCTGCATTTCCGAGACATACTGTATGTACCTACCCTCTGACCTGTGACTCTTTCCCGACTTATTGTTATAATTATTATTTATTTATTTAGGAGAGCGATACTGACCGCCAGGCCCGAAGAGTGCGGAGTAGCAGGGCTGGTGGCAGTATGGCTTGCCCTCGTGCTCAGCATGGTTGCCGGGGGTCAGGGTTTTGTTGCACTTCTCGCAGCGCAGACAGGCGCTGTGCCAGTCCTTCCCCAAGGACGTCTTTCTCTCGGCTGTGGACACAACAACAAAGGCACTAAATATATAAGCGACCTGGGATCCACATCCTTGTTTCACCTCCGAAACTATGCAACTAACTTCAGTTAAGTTTGATACTGGGGATACATACAAATGAGGTTGCTGAAATTAATACAAATATATGGTCGGAAAATCTAAAGGTAATAGACGACTTCAAGATGCCAGGCAATTCACTAACACAACGCACTGATGGGAAAGAAAATTTATTTTCTGACAAACGGATTTTCGAGTAAAAGCACAGCAAAGTCGACTTGTGAATCTCAGTAACACTGTGTTTCCTCTGTTCTTTTCTTTTCAACAAACTGCCTCGATTCCTAACCACCGCATCACATAGTGTGTAGGAGGCGTAGATGTGTGTATGTGTGTATGCATATATACATGTGTGTATATATATATACACACACACACATGTATATATTCCAGACCTCAAGGAAATGCATGTATATCAGCTTCGCCTTCTACGCGGCTTATCCCAAATGCAAGATCGTAGTAGACGAACTAAAACGGCTTATTGAAGTTAAGTCTGTATGAACTCCAGACACAATCTTTATGTGGTAGTGAAGATACAAATATCTACTCTTGCTGGGATTAGATCCTAGGCCTTCCAGACCTTATTCACCTTATTGACTGAACCTTCCCGGCCCCAGGATGAATCCCTGCAGCAACTGAACTATGAGTTCGGTGCAGAAGCTAGCACCTGAAGGCTGGAACTGCTACTGGACTTGTGATGGAAGGCATGACAGCTTCACAAATCTCTGCCGAGAAGCGGGGGGGGAGAGAGGCAGTGGAACTAAAGACCTCCCGCTACGACAGCCACCGTGCACTAGCAGGTTGATTAGGCACTTGGCGTGTTTTTCTAGCGTTTTCCGCTTGGACGCGCATCACCGCCTTATTCATTGTGCCTACTGACGAACCGAGACAACACCACCAAGTCAGCCTCTCTTGCACTCACACTGTTAAAACTATCGCCCACAACTGTAGCACGATTTATGGGATTTACGTTTTATACGTTCTGTTTCAAGCGCTTGTGTTCGGAACGTCCATCCAGCCTCCTATTCAATGGGTAGCCTGTGTTCCATCCCCGAGAACAAGCAGTTGGATTGTGATGTTAAGCACCCTACTCACCTAGTAAGGTTGTCAGCCCTACGCACCGGCCGCCTTCAACCCCCAAGGAAATATTTGTGGTGCTCATTTTTGTTAAAGGCTGAGTCGACCCCAGGGCCATAGTGCGACCGAAAGGATTATGTCAATGAAAATTCCAATGACACCATCGGGAATCGAACCCTCGACCTTCCGGTTTTAAGCGCAGTGCCTCCTCCATTTAGTACTGAGGTTAAGCATGAGGGGACCTATACTTTCACTCCTCCTACATGCCTTCATGGCGTGCACCCTGTAACTTCGCGTTCAGAATTTAAACAGACGTCTGGATGAATGATCCAGTGACAGAACAGCTCAGTATATCGGGCGCAGGTCTGTGTGTGCCCTCCACTCTTTCACCTGAGGATGAGAACAGACCCACTTTACGAAGAGTTGCATTATCTTTCTACACGAGATGATGGGCAGGCTATGGAAACGTGGTAGACCTAAGTTTAATATCCTTGTATGTACCATGGTTAAAATCTTTGATAGTTTAAAAGTCGACACACAGTTCCATAGCAAGACTGCACTTCTGAGCCCATTCATAGTACTCTGGATGGTCTCCCTTTCAGTTGTTCCCGCTACACATTCTAGTACAGGGGCGTAACGAATAGATGTGTCTCCACAGGCGCTTTCTGCTTTCAGCTTCACCCGCAGACAGTGTATTCCCTCCTCACAAATGAGGTTATGGAGATGTGTGATAGCAGTGTCGCCAAAAATGCGGCGTGCCATATACGGCACTGGACTAACAAATACCAACTAATGCACTATTGGAAAGTTTACACTAAAACTTATACAAGCCCCTACATATGTTTCGACGAGCAGGTCTTCATCTTCAGGGAGTCGTTCATTGGTGTAAGGTCAACTCAGGCGTCCGTATGTTAAAATCACATTAAAGGTTGAACTCGCTGGATCTTGTAAATACTGTACACAAGAATCCTTCGAATTTTCATTGAAATATGTTAAAATCATATTAAAAGTGTACAGTGGTAACCAGAAATAACAGAAGTGTACAGAAATAACCATTTTACCAGGCACGGAGAATGTGTTACTACAGTACCTTATTCCAAACAGAAAAGTTATTACAGAATTAACACACTGTCTGGGATAGATGAATTTCCACTATTAACAATTTAGATAACCCACTAAAGCCCAATGGTTGCTTTATATACCACGAGGTTTAACGAACTGACTAAATAACTACATGGAGCAGCGTCTTTCCTGTGAAACTAACAGGTCCTCAGCTAGTCAAGAAATTCTCCCCATTTTATTGAACTGGAAGATTCATTACCGCATTCATAAGCGCCCATCTGTCCCTATCCTGAGCCAGATAAATCCAATCCAGGCCTCCCATCCCACTTCTCCTCTGTTACCTCGTCCCTCGTAAGTCCAAATATCTTCCTCAGCACTCAATTCTCAAACGGCCTCAGTCTATATTCCTCCCCCAATTTCAGAGACCAAGCTTCACGCCCAAACAAAACAACAGGCAAAGTTAGAGAACTGTGTATCTTACTCTTTATACTAGTATATTTGGACGGAGAACTGGAAGACAAAAGATTCTGCACTGAACGACAGCAGGCATTTCCCCACTAACATCTGCCCTTAATTTCTCTATGAATGGAGTTTCGACTTGTTAGGGTTATTCCCAAATATCTGAAATGTTCCACCCTATCAAAGGATTTACTACCTATATTTACGTTGTGATTTTTCCTGCATGCTGGACTCCGGAAGTGACCATATACTTTCCGTGGTTTGAGGCTTCCGCCGCGATGCTGACAAGATCTGCGCTTTTCTGAGATATTACGCAGCTTCGAATGGCAATCCTTTACCATTCGACGCTGCGTAATATCTCAGAAGAATGCAGATCTGACCCTACAATTGGTTTTCTCAGCATTTATTCTACACCCATCTCCATACTTGCTAGTACTAAAGATCCCGTGTTATTTATGCTTCTACCCCTATCACGAGCATAAACCACAAGCTGGTGTGTACCATTTGCCACCACGTTTAAGATTACAAAATTCTATGTCCTGCCCACAATTTCAAAACAAACATCAATCATTTCCTCACCCTGCCAGAATCGAACTCTCGAGAAGAATGACCTTATATCACTCCACAAACGACCATGGAACCAAACACATTCTAAAGTTACACGGGATATACGGGGAAGGAGGGAAATACTGAAAAGTTGGAATCGCTAAGGGAATATACATAGTGCATTTTAAAGCACTGGCTACAACCTGTAGAACGACGAGAATTACTGGTCATCTTTCCAGGGTTATAAATAATTTCAGTAACTATTTCCGGACGTGGTTCTTGTGCCGTAGTTTGGAAATAAGGCGCAAATTAACTTTACAAGCAGATGAATCCGGACAGTCAATTTTCATGAAAGGCATGAAACTGTATCACCTTCGACAAAAGCCTCGCATTTTTTACTCTGTGATGACCTTCCTATGTCAGCCGTTAATCACAGGCTGTGAATACTAACCCGAAGGCCACACGCTAAAGTGACATATCCGATGTCTGGAAGCACTCGCTGTAAGCTCCACACGTTACAGTATTCTGGTATAAAACTCGAAGACTAGCAAAATGCGTATGGGCGTCGGCGGCGGCAGTAGCAACGCATTCGAAGATATATGTTTCTGGTCATAAACACCGTATCGTCTGTTAGTTACCGACGTTTCGCAGTATCGCTTTGCCTCCATTTTCAGGGTGAAGTAATCTTCTTCGACTGCTTGACCGTGATGACAAAAGTACTGGGTTCCTTTGAGACGTCGGTAGCTATTTAACAGTCGACATGGTCACATAGCGGAAGATTTGAATTTTCAAAAACACCGCTGCGAGAACCTCGTATCTCGCAAGAATGTACTCATTCTTTAGAACGATGATACTAGGCATCCCACCATTTCCTGCTGTGTTGAGCTCCCGAAATGAATATTGTAATTCCATTCTGTAAAATCTTGTTCCATACTGGGATAAAGCGTTTACAGTTTAAAGTAGAAGTCCTGTCTACATGCAAACGATTCAGTGCATTGTGGGAATTTCTGAAGGCAGGAGGAAAGGTCACTTTACCATAAACTGCTATCGTAATTGGTAAAACCATCCATTACGATCTCGCTAGAATATCTGCGTTACGTTCTGCGGTTTCTGTAAGCTGGAATACATCAAATACAAAGGCAGGATCAGACTCGCAGGCAGAGCTCTGCATTTGGGTGTTATCTCTGACTTGCTGTTCCAAAGCAACTAACAGACAATACTTTGCAAACAAAGTTCTGACCACCAATGTAAAATTCAAATTTCGCAGAACTCAATTACTTCTGTGTGCGGTGTGTTAAGCTCTCTTCTGTGCAACGATATATATGTTATTAGTTTCTTTTCCTACGTAATGGTATTACGTAAAACACATGAATAAAATATGCAATCAACAGTATGCTCGTGTTTCGTTTATTCTACAAACAATATTGTTCCATTCTTCAACTGAAATTTCTACATCTGTTCGTATAGTACAATGGGTAAAGATGCCCCACCATCAGTTACTTCGAAACATTAGTCCCAGGAAGCTGCCCACATTATGCAGCTAGAAGGTCTTCCAGTGGTGAGTCTGGGTACGTGCAAGTCACAGTTGCTGCGTTGTTCTCACCGGCCTGACGTTGTTTTGTAAAGTAAGTAATGTGATTTTTAATCCTCTATATTTCAGGGACCTATTATTTAATAATTTTGTGTCTGTTTATGCGTATAGTAATTTTAGCAACAGTGCGCGTGAAGGAAGAGTGGACTTTTCTCTACTGTTTCATACAGCTACAAACTTTCTTAAGCCACGCCATAGTCCAGTGATCATCCCGGGCATCTTTGCTCCACGTTTGGGTACAGTGGCCCCACTGAAAGATGGGTAAAGATGCCACACTGTTATTTTAACTCGCTTGGTTGACCTATCGAATTTTATGCCGTATTTTGATTGATATGTTAATGAAAGACTACAAAATTGTCGCCTACCTACTATAATGTATTTTATTTACCCCTGTTACGCGTTAAAGAATATATTAAAATGGCACGTCTTCACTCCTGCATCCGTCCATTCCTTAACACCCAGCCGGCTTTCTCAGGTAAAAAAGCCAACCGAAATTATCAAAGGCAGGGCCATCAAGGGTAAGGAGAAGTCTCCATGGAGAGTTCCGAACAGCTCGCCAATCATCTAGAAGAAGAAACTAAAGCCAAACACAGAAAGAATAATTTCAATGGTTCGCAATCCAAACTCGAGCAATTCTGACAAAACTGATGACAGTGACTGCTGTAAATAATGTACGGAATACTACTATGTAACAAAAGAGGAGTGAAACTGGATAAAATGCCCACTCTGTTAAAAGTGGCTCTTTGAAAGCTGCACAATTTTCTCCAAAACCTGCATCGATTGTGGACGTAGCAACTGTTCTAAGAATCTTAAAAAACGTAAGAAATCTACAAAGAAGTAAGAAGGGGTCTCATAGTGACACAGAACATATTTTATTTTATTTGATTACAATTCGATTTACTTCAAATTCATTATTTTGTATTGCATGATATGTGGGGCATCTTTCACCACGCTTATGCCATAGACGCCCCGTTAACATACCTTTGTAATTTTTATTGCTGTCCGTAAACGAATTAGAAGTTGGTACAAAGGTACTGACCGTTTTGTAGCAGAGAGCCTACTGTACCTGTTACACAACCAGATATAACTTCTGTTGCTATACATAATTGTAAATATCTGTCAGAATAAAAAGTGGGGCATCTTTGCCCAATTTACTCTATCAGTTACTGCCTCACCTAGAGCACTGAAGGTCTATTACTGGCTCTCATTGGAGCTCTAGTGGGTGCTACTGCTTACACTGCAGAGGTCAACAAAGTTATGCTAAAAGACAGCCAACTTATAAATTAATTCCGATATTAAGCTTCCAAATCCAGACTCAAAAATAACTCAACACATCACAGCTTTGACGGAAACGGTAGGGATATTTTGCAATACATGCGTTTAACAAACGAGCATCGCTCAGTGAGAGTTCGCAGAACTGAATGACACAGGTGGGAATGTTAGTAGCCTACATAATATTTTATTAGTGAATAAAATACCATTATTATTATTAACATTATTATTTAAATAACTTTATTACTGATAATTGTCTTGCATACAAATAAAAGCAAAGGATAAATACTGTGCCTCTTAGAACTATGTAACTGTATTTTTTTATGAGTAGCGTTCCGAATGCAGTTTACGTATTACTCGGTTTTTTCGTATGAATTAGCGAAGAAACGTAAATATGCTGCGAGTTCTTAGCTAAACGCAACAGCCTTTCCGCGGCTGCGAGTTCAGCGAACTTAACTACTTCTGCAGCTAGTTCTGTAAACGACAGACCTATTTACATTCACCGCAGAGCCACAGTAGTGCATAATCTGCACATGTCTTCAGTAGTGCCTCTGTAGGGCGCTACTCATATTGAAAAAGACCACGGACATTCCATCCACCATAAGCCTACTTCTAAATTTCGTTAATTTCTTAAGCCATTCTGCCGATCTCAGAATCTGCGCTGTGTAAGGCGCCGGTCTGCGGCCGCTCGCTTGCTTGAATTACGGGTTCTAATTCCACTAGGAGCATGGCTGTCTGTCTCCTGCCAATGTTGTGTTGTCAGGTAGTGGTCTCTGCGACGGACCGATCCCTCGTCCAGAGAAATCCTACCGAGCGTGGAATGTGTGAGTGTGATCAGGCGTAACAATAACCCTGTACACCTACAAAGTATAGGTAGAAGAGGTCAGCCTAAGAAAGAAAGATGTAAATTATTCTGCTATTCGAAGTCACACAGGCTTAATCTCTAGTTTTAGAAACGTCGCTAAATAAACAAAGATCACACCAAGTCGTTCTACATTAAACATATAGAGTACAGCAAGTTACTACATGTACAAAACGCTTTAATATGGACAGACTGTGCATTTTGTCCAAACGGTGTACTTGGGTAAACGCCCAAGTACGACTCCTACAATAAACAGCGACTAATTCTATACACAACACTGACGGGTGTCGCCATGGACACTGTTTCTTGCGAGGTGAAGACTAAAGCTTTAATTATTGCAGTCGTTAGGTTGGGCATCCCGTTGTGTTATATAACGTTACGATGTAGTATTGGATCACCATCAACACAACCATTTATTGGTGTTTTTATCAGTTCAGTTTACAGGGCTACATGTTTCGACCACTAGGTGAATATAAAAAATTATAATGATATATGTATTGCAACACTCAAGGACTGAGGTCTCAATATAGCCATACAAAAATGAACTTGTAACATTAATTGTATTTTTACGTAATGGCCTGAGGATGTCTACCTTGTGGTTGAAACATGCAGCCCTGTAACTTTATATGATAAAACACTAATACACTAATAAATAGTTGTGTTGATGGTGATTAAATACCCCTTTGCAATTACTACATTAAATTTTTGCTTTACAGCATTTTAAAAACTCCGTTTTTGTTAAGCTAAGCTATAAATCTACTCTGCCCATGCCACAATGTACGCTAAGTCACAGAGTTAACACGGTATAGCTGCCCCGTGCTTCAGTACTGCGCTGTTAAGTGGTAACGGGAGGCAGAGGTAGGTGTAAGTTCCGAGCGAACTTACAATAAGTTGATTGGTGATCTGGACACTCCTGTCACTTTATCCTGGTCGCAGGTTACCACTCTACTGACTGAGCTGTACCACCAGTTGATCACACACCGATGGTCCATAAATGATCTCAACGCACAACAGCATGTTATACAAATCAGCAGTGCATACATGCTGCTTATTTCAACATTACCAACCTCTGATAACGTCCTCGCCTCGCTTTAATACTAATCAAGGTGAGTAACATTAAACCGCCCCATCTCCCATCTACCTTCTGCGTTCCCAACGGATTACGTCTGTTACGACAAACCCCGCGTGAGTTTGCGTGTGTGTGTGTGTGTGTGCATCTGACACAAATGTTTGAATTAGGGTCCCTTTCTGTCTCTCCAGTCCTCAACCCGATTTCTCTTGAACCAGTCAGAAATGAAAAAGCACACACAGCCCCCCGAGACCACAATTCATCTGTCGATGTATTCACCATCAGGTCTTGAATTGGTTAACGGTGTGGTGAGGGGAGTGAAAGGCCAAACCTCACCTGGTGTCAGAATATCCATTAGTTAATTACTCTCTAATTATCGCGCCAGTTTAACTGGCATGGGAAACATACTACATATACTAACGAGACGATATCAGAGTAACGAAATAGTCAGAACCCGGTTATAACGACATTGGTTTCTGCGACACCTCGTATACTGCGTCAGATATTCTGTGGTACCAATTAATTCCTCACTGTTTACCATAACATTATACTCCTCGGTTAGAACAACACTCGTTTATAACGAGACAAAAGAGTCAGGCCCTTTCATGACGTCATAACCGAATTCGACTGTATATGCAACAAAAATAATGACCACATGGAGAGATATTTAAAGCATAACTGTGTCACGTGACTGAATTCCACTCTGATAATAGACTATTAATATCATGGTGCCCAGTATTGCACTAATTCAGCAGAGACTTGCATTTTGCACTACGCCTGGTTACGAATCACATGTTCTGCTTTCCTTATTTTGACACCGCGATAGTCAGCTGATTGTACCAGAATTGATAGAGTCGACAAAAAAGACTAGGAATTAAACAGGCGTGTGGTGTAAGCAACAGAAGTTGTGGGCAAGTCATATTCCTCTGCTGTAATACACGTATTTACCAGTTTTCTTCAGACCAAAGGTTCTCAGATTTATGTAATTAGAAAACCCGGAAGTAGTTGAACCAGGGGTCTCAGACTTAAACGTTATGAGGGCCAGCCAGATAATTTCGAAGTTTAGGGTGGGCCACATGCCACCGTATGCAACAAAGAAGGCAATTCTTTTCATTAAAATTACACACCATTTAGTTTACTTCAGACTTTTAATCACAAAATTAAAATACGTTGTTTGGTGTCATACCCCTTTGTGCTTGTTAATCGACATCTGTTTTAATTATCAGGCGACCACAGCACTTTTATCACTATGCATTTATAAATTCAGCATTAAAGATGTTGTGTTCGTCTGATAATTAAAACAGGTGTCGATTAAAATACGTTTTAATTCCCCCCCCCCCCCCCCAAGCACAATAGTATATTGTGGACCTTGGGCCCCAATACATTCCTCCATTCCTTCCGGTCGCTGGCCACTGTACGCCAGTTTCTTATTCCCGTTATCTTCACATCCTTTTCAACCTCAAAATGTTACATTACAGAATTAAAAAACTGCATTTTTATCTCTGTCTGCTGACGTACGTTGTACTCTACCATCCAGGAAGAGCAACACTTTTTCCAGCCTTCAACAATTTTTCGACACTGAGTCTGAGCACATTCTACGATCTGCATAAGGCCAGTGACAGGGCCGTACAAAATGAACTGGCAGGCCTCATGTTTGAGATCCATGAGATAAACAAATATATGGGCCCGTGGTGGTGGGGCGGGAAGATGCGGGGAATGTGGAAAATGCACAATAAATACCTAATGCTCTTATACTAAGTTTACCAATGAACAATAATCACCTTCATATGTCACAAGTAGGCTACACTCTTATTCTTAGTCGGATTAAAATACAAATATAGCCCGCAGATAACAGTTTTAGTTGGAACGCTGAAAATTAGAAATTTTGGAACCCCCAGGGGTACAGGTATCCCACACACGCCTCTCTGATTCTGGTAATTTTTATTTGAGCATTCCGCGTGTGGTAAAATTAGTCAAGGACATATTTTAATTCTCATTACTGTACCACGTGCAAGCACACATGCAGCAGTAACTTTAAACTACTGCAGCAATAGCGACAATTATTCTCTAATTACTTGTGAAACGTTAGTTAAAAATCATGGAGCCTTCTATGTTGGGTGAAATAGTAGCGCTTGCTGTAGTTTAGTATGTTTGTTCCTTGGTGGTTGTAGACAGTCTGAGATCCTTTAGCAAGGAAAAAATATATCCTATGTACCTGTTGATTTTAAGGTTTACGGTTGTAATTTACAATTATAAGCCGATCCCAGTGCCCGCGCGGTCTAAGGCGTGCGTCTTTGGACGTTCGCTTGCTGGGATTGTAGGTTCGAATCCCTCTTGTAAGAGTTGTCAGAGGTCTCTGCGTCGGGCTGATCACCCGTCCAGCAGTCGTACCGAACGTGTGGCGTGTCTCAGTGTGAGCGTGCAGCCTTTACAGTGAGGAAGCCTAGGACCACTAGGGCTGTCGCACCATGGAAAAAATTACAATTATAAGTAAGACGCAAAGATGGCCCACACCGGTCGAAACATATCGCAGACTATGTGATGATAAGAAATTGGTAGTAGATAACACAATTTGTTGAGTGTGCAAATGTTGTCTGTCACTGAACAGCTGCTTCTGCCACATTTAATCTCCGTTCAACCACAAATTCGGACGGCACATAACAGCTTGTTTGTTTGCAAGCACAATGAACACGAGTTCTAAACTTCAAATGTTGTAAGTTGAAGATGAGGGCGACCACATACGAGGAATAAGGAAGGATGCTGATCATCGGGGTCTATAGTAAGTTACTGTCACCACCAGAGCACCTTCCTGGAGGAAATGAGCGAAATCATTAAAACACTAAGAAATTAATTTTCCGGATTGTGACTGAAGCCCGTGACGTTCCCAACTATGTCTGGACTGCTTCCTTGTAATTCCTTTCCTAACCACCATTTGTTTTCATCCACCCGTCTCACTTCAGTTATAATCCCTGCAGTCGAAACAGCGTCAGAGGGTAAATCGTGCCTGATGTTTAGAGACAACCCAGTGGTCTCACCTTCAAAAGTCGAAATGTCTAAGATTTTTCTTGGAAATTTCAACCTTTCAACATGGGACCAGTAGGTTATTTTGAAACGTCGGAAAAAAATTATCGAGTGACCCGGCGCCATATCCCAGAAGAACGGAGACCTCAGGTCTACCGCACTTTACGGGTGTACAATAGGAGACGGATTATGATTGAGCCACGCCGTCTACACGGAAACTTGGAGCCGAGGGATAAAGATGCAGTGTAACTCATTGTTTTAACGTCACACAGGTCAGAGCTAGTAATGACAACAGCCTGGACAAATAAACGGGATGGGAGAGGAACAAGGGAGAAAATCAAGAAAATGAAGGCACAAAGGGGATAAAAAGGCAGACGGCTGAGGAGAGATAAAGAGACAAACTAAATCATTCTCCTTTGGATTTCAACGGACTTTTTCACTAGTAAGCACACTTTACGTTTCTAACGTTCAAAAGGTTACAGTCTCCTGTTCATCAAACCTACACAACAACCAGCGGGTCTAAACAAATCCTCTCACGCGAAAGTCTCTAACCTTGCTCTCCGGCTTACCGAAGCACGCTGGTCTTAAGCAATTATGTCTCTAAATGTACTTGCAAGGTTTAACAGGAGACTGAGATCTTACAGAAAGAGTCATACCTGTGTTTTTAATATTATTTCTCATTCTGAACATGGTATATAATTGAGTCCAACACATAAGCACTATTTGTTGGAAGACCCGGAATATTAGCTTTACAGAAAGAAGAGTCTTTGTAGTCAAGAACAAATGAGGTGCAATTTTCATGTCTTGTAAAACCGCTGAGTAACTGAACAATACTTTGCTGTACGTTTCCATTTTACGTGGTACACGTAGAATCCAGTTGTTTATTCTGACACACTAAAAAAACTAACAAAATGATAGTGAGGATTACCAGACAGCAATCTGCTAGATCACTGTTTGTTGAGAGCATTAGCAACTAGCAACGGAACACCTGGCGCCGTTTTCTGATGTCACATTGCTCAGCTCAGAGGAGAATACACGCACATCTACCACGTTAGCCGACCACCGGATTTGACCACTGGACTGAAAGCTGTCTTGTTGCATACGATATTTAACGACTTCTGCAGAACCGGTGCAAAGATACAAGATGCATAAGACAAAGTCTCCGACATTCAGAGTTCAGACGCATCTCTCTGTGATAGAATTCCACTTTTCTTTTACTTTTAACGAGCCATCGGGAACAGAGTGATAGCGGCATATAAATTATACAGCCACTCCCCAAATTACGGCCAAAATTTCCGCAAGAAAATTTCAATTAAAACAAATATAAAGTCATTAAATTTCGAATTTTGCGCATGAGGTGTTGACTATCGCAACGCCCGCTATTGGGACCAGGTCTGTTCTTAGCATTTTGCAACAGAATCACTACTTCTTGAATCCCACTCTTCCTGCTGGGGGGTGCACATTCCACCTCATTTCGTATTTTCGACTTTTGACCAATACGACTTACGACCAGGTGCTCAGAACGTATCCTGTTCGTAAGACGGAGTACGCACCCGCGTGCGCCGAGCGCCCACTAACACACACACACACTCACACCACATACACTCACACACATACACACTCACACACACTCACAAACGCGCGCGCACACACACACACACACACACACACACTCACACACACATAGGACGAGCTTAAAGTCCCAACACACCTGTCGGAATTAAGGTGTGTGTGTGCGCGCGCGCGTGTGTGTATGTGTGTATGTATGTATGTATGTATGTATGTATGTATGTACATACGTATTGTAGATAAAAAACACTAATTCAGTGCCTTCCAAACGGTGTTTAGCGGAAATCCGGGGTCCTGCAAACTAAAATTAAGGGCTCCGCAGGAAACAACATAACATAATAATTTAAATACTGTTGTTAAAAACTTCAATTACATGTATTTTCATTCGGCTTTAACGACGATTATTTCAAACGCAATCCTCGCAGCATACAAATATACTATACGTCACATAGTGTCAGTTTATCTGTTTTGTAAATATCGACAATTTCGACAATTTACATCTATGCGGTAAAATAAATCAGAAAAAGTTTAAAAATAAATAGATAGCAATGTACTGTAGTTCTAGAACGTAAGTTTCAAACACATTTCAATATGATCAATACTTAACGAAATGCAAAGGAAAGTAACTTACACAGCATTACGAATATTAGGCTTGTAAAGAGCGGCAGACGCAGTGTGCCCAAGGAGCAACAAATATGTATCTGCAGTGAATTAATGAAAGGTTAAGAGCAATTCAAAATCGCAAGGAAGTAATCCGAAAAATACTGCGAAGCATCACTGATGTCTATTTGGACTTTTTCCACAGTAAATAGCTTGCAAACACAACCTTTGAAAAGCAGGCTGCTTCCTCTTCAGGTGTAATACAAACTTACGGACAAGTGACAATCTGAAAGGCACCATGGTGTACATGAATGTTTGTGCGTCACAGTAGGTGCATGGTTTCACCAACAGAGGGTGCTGATTGGGTTGTTACTATCTCACATTTTAATTTAATGGATAATCTTATTTTGTTGCTTGTTCACGTCCTGTAATTTTCAATTTTAGTAACGGAAAATTTTATTTTAGTTCACTACAATTTTTATATTGGGTACCGTATACACTATTTTTATATTTAGAGGCTTGGATTGTTTTGTCTCTTACTTACGAATTTGTAGGTTTAGGTTCCTTTTAGATCGTTACTTGTTCTCAAGTTTGTATTTCATCTGAAGACAGAAGCAGCCTGCTCTTGAAACGTTGTGTTTGTATACCAGTGACGATGGCAAAAATCCAAATACACATCAGTGATGCTTTGCTTGTTATACCGTTGCCGAAGGATTATAGTGACCAGTGAAAAATACGTGTATTTCCAGCGTTGTTAAGCCACGTGTCGAATAACCATTGCAGGTAAGTCGACTTAAATCTTTTTAATTAATCGCCTATTAACTACAGGGGTTATTCAGAGCAGACAGAGCTGAGACTGTGATTATGTAAGGTGTCGGCAAGGAAGCGGTCGTGACCACCCTGGTACCCTTACAATGACAGAGGACACGCACGAAAATTCTCGGCCAGGAGAGCATCAGCTCGAACCAGACACCTAGTCAACACAGGTCAAGCGTGACCACGCTCAGCCGACCAGATCGGTCTGATGTGACAGGGACATAATGACTGCAGTTTTCTGTGTAATGATTTTATTACCAAGTACATTATATTCACGGTAACGAACCTTCGGGTTCTGTGAAATGCGGGGAGTTTCTTGACTCCATGACGAAGGATTCTGCTTCATGGTGTTATTTAGGTAAAGGTCACTCCATGACATGCTTGTGCAGGCACAGAGGGTTGGTCGATGTACAGTTCCTATCTTTTTGCAGCCCGACACTATACAAGTAGGTGCGTGGTCAACACCACACTCCGGCCGCTATACCCCCAAGAGACGGTAACCATTGTACACGAGCGTCGGTGGGCCGCGGGGCCGGCCTGGACAGTAGGGAAAATTTCGCCCCCACCGGCATTCAAGCCCCGAACCGTCCAGGTCCCAATGAGTCGCTACGACGACTACGCCATCCCGCCGATCGTGGCGTTAGTTACTTAAAATGTATGGTAAAATGCGCTAAAATTGAATACTGCTGTCATCTGGAATATGATGCCGCGTAGGCTGGTACAGTGCACCTACGTTTCAAACGATTTTGCCGTCTGCAGCATCACGGGTACTTTTCTACTAAGCTAGGCGTCGTCATGTCCCTGAAGACAGCACTATCTTCATCGCCACCACCGTAATGACTGCCAATTTTACACGGGAGCCCAAACCTGTTTCACATACAGGCACTTTTCGTTTAGTGTTGCTAGTACAATGGTGATTAGTTTTAACGCTCACAAATTTGATTACAGGTTAGGGAACCGTTGGCCGAACGTGGATAATCAGTGCTTCGGCTGGCAGCTGGTGGAATTTTCCACGGCCAGACTGTCCGGTGTTTTCATTCTTATGCGAAAAAATAAACCGTTTTACGCTGTTTCGCTCTATGTTGCGATTTGCAGGAGCGCGACCCCCCATACTATACTTTCCCATACCCATTATGCGTGTCGAAAGTAACGAAGAACTGTACATCGTATATTGCACTGTTTTTATTCAGAAACTGTCAAAAACTGTGCTTCATGTGTGCATAAGAAATTATATTTTTACATACTGGCACCAATTTTACGGTATCACGTTTGTTTCTGGGGTCGTTTCTTTTCATTTCTCTTCTACATTTATTTTTCCGCTTCCTTGTTTTTTATATAGGCCTCCGAAGAAAAATACCGCTGATAGACAGCGATCAGAAATGATTCGATTAGTAATACTCGCAGGTTAACGCATAATTTAACACGACTCTTCCATGAAGCCCCCAGTGGGCTACGGTCTCCGAATTTCCACCTCTCTTCCTCATATTTACAACGACCCTATTTAAAAAGGCATTTTCTCTAACACCCGTATCTTATTAGCCGAAATTCCGCACATTATTCGTGCCTCTGAGCCAAACATTCAAACAGATGGCCATGATCAAGCTTTCTTCCAATGCAAACTTGCTTTGAAGTTTGCCTCGTGTATGTAGGGTCTTGTAGAACGCTTTTACTTGTAGCCCTAATAACCGTGCACGCGAAATATCGAAGCAAGCTATAGCGAGGTCTGGCAGAGCGGGAAGGTCGTTATTTCACAAAGGGTATAAATAATGAAAAAGCCAACTTGAATTTTCGCGAGGGAGAGTGAATATACCCTATCGATTAGTTCTTTACTGTAGGCCTATTTTAAGTCCCTCGAACGCCCTTTTTTGATGTCCTCCATTCACTCTCTCTCTCTCTCTCGTACGAACACACACACAGTACACCTCAAAATGTTTGAAACCTACACGTAAATGACAATTTTGTACAAAAATAATCAGAATTTCATCCAATTTTTGTTTAATTCCATTACGTATCCTTCAGTCATGACGAAGGGCGGTGTAAAAATAAATCCGTTAAACTGAAAGCCTTTCAGATTCTGACGTTTGTTAGCCACGAATTTGTGCTGAAATATTCTATCACCGGGTCCTTTCTTTACCACAGTAGGGAAAGTTGAATTTCGCATCAACACCGGAAATTAAACCCAGGACGAATTGAACGCTACGTGACCAAGTACAGCTTGCTACAGCTTATACTACGCAAATGTGGCATTTAAACACAAACGGATAATTAATCATTTTACGCATTCTCTGCATATATATACACACACACACACACACACACACACACACACACACACACACACACACACACACAGTTTGCTNACACACACACACACACACACACACACACACACACACACACACACACATGGTACGCAATGCGAAGGAAACTTTATGGTGGTTGGCCTACCTCGCTTAATATGTAATTAAATTACAAAGCATGAATAACGATATTGGACTTAAAAGAGATAACATAACAAAGAACTTGACAAAATTCTACAGTGAAAACCTTTAACTTCTGCAACAAATATTACCATAATTATAGCAATATACCTAGGGAAGAGGGCAAGGTTTATACTCAACTGACAGAAACAGAAGTTGCGGGTTTGATTTTAGTGGTCCAGGGTAGGATCTAATGGCAGGCTGAAGTATATGCTGTTCAAGAAATCAGTACGCACTTTATAAGCTGGCGGTCAGTCATTTATGTTTCGTTATGCCCGCAAGATATTTGGACGTAGGTGCGTTACTTCCAGGCAAACATCTGCAGCGGTTACGCACCGAACTGAAGAAGAAATACGGATCTCTCACAATCAGGCCCGACCATAAGCCGTTTGGAAAGATTTACCGCAATCGGTCCCCGCGCCCACGGGGGATTCGCGCATTAGTAATTCTTAAAAATGATAAAAATGGAACACCTTAATTTTCCATCCTAACTTACGCTAACCCAATAAAACTTTAGTCCTTTTTTTCTTTTGCTTTGCACAGTAAATTTTAGGGTGCCACCACAAGGATCGCAGTCGGGTCCCGCGTTTGCTAAGGCCGGCACTGCTCACAATTATACAAAAAAGCCCAAATTTGACAACAGCTTAACTTACGTTATGTTTATGTTTGTTCATTATGTAGGCCTAAACATGAATATTAGAGGAAAATTGGCGATGACGTAAGGTGGGCCCATACTACAGAGTTTCAAGTGCACGGTCAGTGCACTGTGCAGGAGGTGAATGGAATTCTTTACGTTCACCACAGTCAGCACAAAAGTCACACATGTCAAGAAGCTCTTTGGGTCACTGTCGTACTGAATGTCGCAATTTTCTGAATTTATCATGCGTGTACTCTTTTTTTCGGGGGGGGGGGGGCTGGGTTGGTGGTTCTAGAGTACTGCTCGTGTAAGATCCATCCGCGTAACTACTGAGGCATAATTAAAAATAAGCTACATATAATCAATTTCCGGTTGCAGCCATGGGAATATTTCGACATGTACACACGTTCCTGGAATTATCTGCCTCACGCAATGGCAATAACGACTGGAATAATGCAAAATTTTTCCCTTGAGTTTGCAGTTATATTTATTTTATCACTGCTATTTCTAGAACGGCCCTCAGGTCCACTCAGTCCCGTATCCACGAAGTACTCGGAATTACAGCTCGAGTCAGATAAATCCATCGCGATGTGCGACCCTGAAAATTGAAATGTCAGGCAAGAGCCTGTGAAGTGAATAAAGCTACTAGCGACACTAAAAACATAAAAAACATTCATACAAGCAAATGTCACTGAACGCTAGGACAAAAGCCGTGCATTGCAGCAGAGAGAGTGTAGAGACCTTGGCAGGCACTTGTATCGGCCAGGGGCTTCTGAAGTTGCTTGAGGCCCCCAGCCGAAAGCGACTGGAAATCAGCAGGCCAGGCGAGACCGCCCGTAAAAAGACGACCAAAGAGACAGAATGGACTCTCTCCAGCGCTTTTCGGCTACTCTGACTGAGGATTTCCGCGATTCACCTGAGTTGTAGGTCGAATGCCAGGTACAATTACATGTGGAGGCTTTCAGCCGCAGTCAATCCCCCACAAGTCGAAAAGACTTCAACCTAACACGACCAAGTCACCCTGGGGTCAGACATCAGTTACCCATCCACTCAAGGAACTCCCACCCCCAAAAGGGTAATTATAATGTCATTTATAGCAGAAGTCCTTTGTATGCCTGTACCCACACCCTCGGTCAAGATGGAAAATTCCTTAGTGTAAGCACAACACCGTTGTAGTTATGTTACCATGTCACAGCTCCTGCGACGCGTGTCGTAAGCAAAAATGGCTAAACGGGACCAAGGGACGTAGAATTGCATTTCGCGTAAAATGTCCGTCTTTAGCTTCTTGAATGGTTAGTATATCGGAAAAGTCGATGCAAACAGGGAGGGTCATAGCCACCGCAACTGCTACACATTTGGTCTCTTTCTAGCTATGTGACGGTAAACACTGTCGCTAAGAGCAGCCCGAGTACGTAGCGAATGTAATGACGGCAGTGTGGGAGAGGTGTAGTAATGGCGATTTTAAATCTTCCGTCTTAGGCTTTGCGGCAGATTTATGTGGCGCAAGTTACACATTTCGACGGAAAAACCAAAGACCTCTACCTGACATTATACAACACCCACAAAAGAAGGACGCCTATGCCCCCCGCAGGATTCGAACCCCAAATCCCAGCAAGCGAATGGCCGCACACCCAAGCCTTAGACCGCCCGGACACTGGGATCGGCCTGGACATTGATAAGCTGTAGAATTACAGTTTCTGTGTTTATTTCTCATGCTATGTTCTTAAACACTCCTTGCCGAGGCATCACCCCATGAAGTGGTAAAGAGGAACATGGAAGTAAACTTCACATATGTCAAATTTGGAACTGCAATGGCCACATGCTCCGGTCACTTCTACACCCGGAGAAAAAACTGCCTGTAAATACTGATTAGCAGTAATAGTTCCGTTCTAGAGGTTTCCTGGCGGCTTTTCACACTCTCGCCTGCCAGCAGTTTGCGCTTCTCGTCATCTTCCCGCACAGAGAAAGCATATATCAAGGTCCGGGGCGACTCCTGATCCGGACGTCAGGTCTAGCGGGACGACAAAACACCGCATTGCGCACCCTTCCGCTAGACCTGACCTCTGGAATCGCCACTCCCCAAAGTAGGCTGGAAACAAAAAATATGGTCATCAAAATAACTGGACTGGAGAGAATAAGTGCCAAGTGGGGAGGGTAGGGAAACACGTACTGTGGGACTTCGCAGATTATGCAGCTCACTCAACACCGTTAGGACAACGTGATTTCAGGCTTTCGCCGCGATGTTGATGAGATCTGCGCTTTTCTGGGATCTTACGCCGCGTAATATCCCAGAAGGGTGCAGGTCTCATTGTTAGGACACTTGAAGACAAAGGTCTGATGAGGAAAAAATTAATAATGAAATGTGGAAAAACTGAAAGAGAGAGAATCCGATGGAGTTACAATATTTTAATGGACCGTAGCGGAATACATCGGCCTGAAGGGGCCGACGAAATGTATTTTTCTCCGCTCGGCTTTGCTTCATACTCTGAATATGGAGGCAGCAGTTTTATCCTAAACATTGGTACGTTCCTACCAAGCCACAAGACGCCCCAGTATAGTAATATCAATACACTGTCTGTGTTCATATTCTCTCACTACCCACTGTCGTCGAAGTACAGTGGCCTTCAAGACCTGCACTGCCGAAATAGGCGTACTTGGGAACATTAAGACGCTCTACGACGGGGACTGGTTTTTGCTCCTCGCGTGCTGGTTTTCAGTTAAACTAACTTACGTCTCACCAGAACCGACGAGACGCGGGGGAAGCCGGTACAAATTACCGGGTACCGGCGGTCCGGAAAGTGGCCCTGTGCCCCACCCTATTGCATATGTTTTTGTCTGTCTCGGTAGTATTATTATTTGTCGATTTACACATTAACGCTTCCAGACCAAGCCCAAATCACTCTGCAACTGAGAGTCAGTGTTCCCGATTTTGTGTAAAGATTTTTAGCCGGTCCATTCTTGCTGGGGGCCCAAAGAAATTTTTTACTGAGGCCCGAACCCGCTCTCAAAGGTCCTGTGTATTACAAATATAACGCACAATGCGTATTACAGGTTCTCAGGCTTTAAGAAACTAGAACTGGCTTCTTCATATGAGGGGTAACAATATTCACGCGCAAATCCACGGGCTCGTCGTATACTTAAAGAGTTACGTAACGACTCAATCACTCACCAAGGTTTCCACAGATAACATTTTAACTTGATCTGTTCATGTATGTTATAGCCCTAGAGGGACATTATAAAATCTTAGTTTCGCTGAATATTCACGCCATGAATTTGAGAAGTTCTTCAGAGATAGCCTCAAGGACCACGCTACAATACTGACCGAAGCATAGGTACCTTGACTGCTTCACAGCGACAGGAATCACTACCATCTGGCGCAAATAAAATAAACTACAAGAATAATATGGTGTAACACATAAGAAGGTCATTAAGTAAGGCTGATATGTACGCACCTGCATTGGATGGTATTTCAAGACTACATTGTGAGTGAATAAAAAAAAAC
Organism: Coptotermes formosanus; assembly: GCA_013340265.1. Classification (NCBI taxonomy): domain Eukaryota; kingdom Metazoa; phylum Arthropoda; class Insecta; order Blattodea; family Rhinotermitidae; genus Coptotermes; species Coptotermes formosanus. The sequence continues at coordinate 888,863 of BLKM01002183.1, forward strand.
ATAAATGACACAACGCACGATGACAACTTTGTCCAACATCGCTGTAATGCAGAAATAAACAGCAGCAACAAAAAGACAACAATTTTTTTTTGTATTCTCCATCGCAGCTTGCATTCTCAGCTACACGGCAATAGGAAACGAAAACAAGACGAAAAAATGAACGGTCGCGTATTGTTGCCGATTCAGGGAATGTCTCACGTGAATCCAAGAGACACTGCAGTCAATACTAAAGTGAGCCGTTGGTTCTGAACAGCAATGCAAGCTGCCAGAATACCAATTTCACAGCGCGTGGTACAAAAGATGCAGTCCCTTTGAACCCCGAACACCATCTAAATAACATTTAAAAATTAAACACATGCTCGTACACCTTAGCACGGGAAATAAGACAATACCAACAAAAACACTCAAAACATTGTAGCAGTTTTTATTTTTATGGATACGGAAGTAATGACCAACTAGGTATCGGTATTGCGTGGAATCTCAGGATGCGTCTCTGTGAGCCTTAATTTATGAAAGTTTATTGCACAGTCTTGAATTCGACAATTTTTTTCGAGTTATATTTCAATTATTCACAACAAACAGTTCACAAAATCTTTAAGCCCCAGACATGAGCTGTTAACGCGTATAAAAATGTTTAAGATGCAGGCGCACTGATACCAATTTGACTAATTATAACAGTTTACTGTGTTGCACTAATGGTCCAAGCGCCACGATGAAGTCCTTCGAATCGTGTTAGCGCCCGATGCGCTCAATCAATCCACAAGCATGATATGTCAGTCTCGGGTTTTCTAAATCGAACAGTGGACGGCAGTTTCTGACCGACTTTCTTAACTATTAAACAATCACTGTACGCATGTGGCATGATGTATCCTGTTCCACAGGCCACGTAAGGCAGCAGTTCACACATACGCATTGGTCGAATCGGTTAAGATGGGGCACGCGGTGGCGCAGTTGCTTGAGGCACTGCGCTACAAGCCGGATGGTGTCACTGGACACCATCGGCCGGTGTGTAGGGCTGACAGCCTTACAACCTTCACGTGTCGACTGTCTAGAAATTCTGGGAGCCTCAACCTCGTGGAATCCTTAGGGCCTGTCCGATCGTTAAGGTACGGTCGGTCGTGCGCGTGGTGGGGTCGCCACCCAAGTAAAGGAGTTCTAGAGATAGGAACTGAAACTGAGCTAGACCATACAGGCACATGTGACAAGAATGACAGCAGAATGAACTCTACAGAGATTACCACACTACAAATCTCACGAAGACAATGGGGAATGCTGTGAGGAAATGAATAAATTCTGCGCTTACGAACTGGGAATGAATAGAACCAAGGGCTTTACGCCTTGTAGATGACGATGTTGATGACGCAATTCAGCCGCTACCGTACAGAAAATACACTACGCCCCCTTTACAAACACAAACCATTTACTGATGCTCAGGTAAATACAGGTTCGTAACCACAAACACATCAACTCGCCCACGGGACTACGTTATGTGGGCGAAACGCAGAGGCTTTGAATGTTAAAGGCTGTGGTACGAACAGTCACAAATATACTTTAAAAGGTTAAGCACACGTGATTCAAAGAGTAATTTTGAACTTGTATTTTGGAAGTCCATGGTTCGAATCTCGGTCACGATTACGACTATACTGAATGAAGTTTCTTGGAATTTTCTCCAGTCCTGTTAGGCAAAGTCCGTCGTCAAATAACCTACAAACACAATATACATACAGCAGCATTTAGCAGACCACCATATGAGCTACTGCGTAAGTTTAACGGCGTCACGCCAAAATTCAGCGCAGAAAGAATTTCAACTGTCCATATTTTGTTATTAAAATAATGTTACTAAATTCTTCTTCAGGGCGCAGCAGCCCCTAGTGGGACAGGGCCTTTTCACTGTCGAGGCTTCACGATTACACTCATTTAGAAACACCACACTCCGTACGAGTCCTCTGGACGAGTGATCAGCCCGACGCAGACACCTCTACCTGACAATATATAACAAACACAAGGAACAGATATCCATGACACCTGTGGGATTCGAACCCACAATCCCGGCAAGCGAGCGGCCGCAAGCCCACGGCTTAGACAGGCGCGGCCACTGGGATGGGCACTTTACTGAACTTAAATTACAAAATAACATCTCACTCTGAGGAAAGAATATAAAGAGAAAGACATTTCAAGTTAAGGAAAATTTAAGCTTAAAGTGAGAAATACTGCGGAATGGAAGACGTACCTAACGCAAGCCACTCAAGGCACTTTTACCGCCACTGTAATCTTTCTGTTCAGCCGAATCAAAAAACAGCTTCATATCTTAATAGATCTTCCCATCTACATCCAGGTCTCCGGAGTTGTTACCTTTCTTTCCCATTTTCCCATCACAAATCCGGACGCTTTTGAAAATTTTTCACACAAACGGCGAAGAAAATTGTCACATTGCTACAACGTCTTTCCTTTTAATGGGGTAGCCTGAAGGTCGTACGTCGAACTGTTCTAATAAAGAATTCATCTAATCAGGCTTAGGTTGCTGTTAACTACTGGCCGTAAGTTGGTGGATGAAGTCTCGGATGGGTTCATTATTAAGGGAGTCATGCAAATTGGAGATGGGCCCTCCGCTATGTGACGCCGTGTAGTCTGGCAGAAAGCTACCGAAGCTTCGGAGGAACTGCAGTTTCACCTTTCGATAACCCGAAGGTGAAAGCTACAGCTTCTTCCGAAACGACTGGAACTTTCTGCCAGGCTACACCGTTAGATCTCAAAATCTCACCTTGCTATTTACTTGGAGGAACTTACAAATCCTACAAAAACCTCAGTCAGGATTTCAATTTGTCCAAGCCGAGATCTGAGCTGGGAACCTCTCAAGAATATACTAATCTCCACACAGCAAAGTTACGTAAAAGTACACGGAAACCAGAAGTGCCATCAAATGGCAACAGCGAGACAATAATTGGCCCACAGGGATACAGGCTAAATCCATAAGTGAAATTGAAGTTCCAGAGGAAATAAACGTAGCCTATAGTTACAGGTGTGTTGGTTCTATATCGTGTCTGTGAAGACAGGGTAAATATTTGTCCTTATCACTGATAGCGTAAAGTGCGACTGTTGATTTTGGATACACACATGTCTTAAACATTCCAGACAGCCAGCTTAGCCTGCACTCAGTATAACATACTTTACAAATACGGGGAACTGCTCGGCCGCGCGGCAGACTTTAACGAAGGAAAAGACAAGAGGAGAATAATAAGGATGAAAATTAGATGTTTGAGTAACAAATAAATAAAACACACATGCAATATGTAAGATCAATTATCCAGTTATACGGTGTCAAATGACACAACTGATGAACGATCTAGCCCCTTTAAGACCTATGTTCACCTGCACCGCATAAACAATTCAGTAAAAAAGAAATAAAAGGAAACAAAGGAATAAAGCAGCAGAAAAATAAATACAGCAAGAAGAAAGAAATTTTCACGTACATTCCTGATTAGGCCAAAACATCCAGTAACTCACTTCATACTGCAGGGGCGTCCAGATTTGTTTTCAACACTGGGCCATATGATGAGAAATTCATATGTGGGGGGCCACAGAATTCTTTTACTGATACAAATGGTAAGCTACAACCTCGTAGCTACTAAGAATATGTACATTTTAGCAGCAAGGCGGGCAGGTAGTTAGGTCCCACTGGCCTATTGGGTCACACACGCTAAGCAGTTTTAGTAAAAGAAATGTTGGTTTAAACTGTCGGGTCGGCCGTAATTTACATACGCCAATCGCAGCGGAAATACACACTAACAGTAACACTAACACACTACAGTAGGCCTACCACCGTAGGGTACACACGAGCACTCAAGGGGGCCAAATGTCATGCAGTCTTGCAAGTTAAGCCTTACAAACATATTCGGCAGTGGGTCCTATAATGAGAGTGTCAAGTATTTCTCCTTTAGCGAAATTAATCATCGCCGACTGAGTCTTTCAATTTTGAGTTACTTGGCAATGCACAGAAGGCAAGCCTGAACTTCTCGGAGTTCAACGAATGTCAATTTATATTCGAGAAATGGGGGGGGGGGGGGGGGGGAGCAGGAGAATGTTGCAGTCAGCTACAACATTCTGTAATTTTGTTTTGTTTTCCAGTTAAGAGATGGGGTGAGACCGGATGAAATGGAAAGATTAATTAACGCGTAATTATTTTTGTTCAAGAACAAGCGAAATAAAAACCCAGGGAAGAAGAAGGGAAAGAGATGGGAAGAATTCTCATCCCGCCATCATAGAAAACTAATTAACTGCTGGTTCTATAATAAAAACGCTTTTTGGCCTTACATCACTATCTGAGCAAGGGAGAATTTTAAACAGGAATTCTCCTACTGAATCCTACTGACAGAGATGTAGCTGCCAAGCAATAAGCAGCGTCGTCAGTGATGTGACAGACATTTTTCAACCTGTACGCAGCTTCTACCAAGGCGAGGCAATTATTATCGTTTGAATTGTTTTGTAGTTACATTTCTCCCGTCTCTAAATAAGGTGGTTTTGAAAATAACATCTGTATGACGCAAACTAACACAAAACATTCATGTTCTTGTAATCGAGAAGGTCGGTAAAATTGCAACTGCCTGGAACTGAATTCTGGAATTTCTTGTTTCGAACTTCGGTCAGGTTACGTTTATTCTGCCTGAAGACCTTGGTGGTTATCGAAATTTTATCACGGAACTGCTAGGCTAATGTTTTAAAATTGGCCACGACCACCGCCTTTAAAATCTGCATTTACGTACTGTTGATTAACGCCTTGCAGTTTCATTCGGCGCTATGTAACTGATACGGTTGAAACGGCGCCGTTAAAGGTCCTAAAATTAACCAAAATTATTAGAGGTGAACTATTAAAATTATTTTTCTGTGGTATCCCAGTTTTCACTTTCGTGAAAACCGTACATCTCATCTAGCAAAACTATTACCTCAAGTGTTCTGGAAAACAGACGGGCTGACTGTATTGAAAATTAAAATTAAAAAGAAATCGAAATCTGCATCTTAAAATACACGAGAATTCTATTACCTACCAACAGGTTCCATCCCAACGCTGAGAGATTACAAACACAGTACCTGTATCTCCAAATATAATCCGTAGTATCGAACAATCAACGCCGGGAACAAGTACTGTTTGCCACCCACCTCCCCACAGAGGTAGCACTTCTCCTTTAGCGGTACATTGGCGCAATATCCCCGACTTACAAAATGGGTGCCAAGCAAGAAAATACACGGCGTTACTTCTGGTACAATGTTACAAAATCTGTAACGACTGTGTAAAGAGGACACTGAAAGAAATTTGCAAAGGGAAACCGTTACGGACTGGCACCGAAATTAAGCGCGGAAAACTGGCTATGCTAGCAGGATGTCAATTCAAGGCACGGTAATGACATGGCAAATATGTGGGCTCCGTTCTTCTGGATAATTGGTCTACGTGGTCTCGAACCTTCGGGAATCAATAAACCAGTTACAGAGCGTCACATCTCAGAAGAACGCAGACCTCATCTACACCGCTATGAAGGCCTAAAAACTCGCACATGGGGGTTGCATTTAAACAGAAGGAAGGGCAGGTTTATTTAATCAGTGATTGCATGTTATATTCTGCTCATAGACAGATTTACTTATAGGCAAAAGATAAAGCAATTCCTGTGTTTAATTAAGCACCATACAATGAATGACATAGAGGAATGGAGATATAACTCCACTCATTAAGCACGGCACCAACTGGAAGTGAGTTGTCAGAGTCACGCTCAGGTCGCTTTATCTCCAAGAAAATGGCCCCATTACCCACTAAATGGCAGAATGGCTGGGTCCCAGAGCCAGTTGGCTGCTTTTGGAGAACAGACATATCTCCCGCCCATCGAAACTCGATTCCTCGGTCGTCCAGCCCGTAGCCTCATTAAAGGAGTCATGCGCCTCATGACGGTATTGACCATTGGACCAGACCTGTGCCAGTTCAATCCAATTTAAAAGTCTACAACTAATTGGTTTAAGATGAATTTAAATAGCATGTTCCCAATCGTATTTACACCTTTCAAGTAGTCTCTTCCCGTAAAGTGTTCCTCATCAAATTGTATGTGTGTACGTTCTGTTCCGCATTTCTTCTGCGTATTACGTACGCACATACACAGCAGAGTGAAAAACGCTTGAAACAAAATTGCAAATGTCCCAAATACTTTTTCGTTTCCCAACAGGGTTCCATTTAACAAAGCAGCCTAAGCTATAGACAAAAGAATGTTCCACAGCAGACCCCACAAACCCAATGAATTTATGAACAAAGTCATACATCCGTAATTCGTGCCACATATACACATTCTTCTGCCACATATGTACATTCTGCTGTCACATATGCACAATATATTGTCACGCACACTATACTGCCGCATATGCCCGCTATACTGCCACACATGCACGCTATACAGCCACTTATGCCCGCTATGCAGCCACATAAGAACGCTATACTGTCACATATGCACGCTACGCTGCCATATATGCACAGCGTACTGCCACATATGCACATTACACTGCCACATATGCACAATACAGTGCCACATATGCACACTATACTGTCAGTCAGCAGTAAAATTAACCTCATATTCTTCCTTTCCCTCCACTGTATAATACTTTGCATATACAGTAAAACTCGTTTAAGACGTCCCCGGTTAAGAAAATTTCCCGCCTAAGAAGTCAGGATAAGAAAGCACCAAAATTCTCCCATTTGGTTAACATTACACGCTGCCCTTTTAATGTGTCCCCGCATAAGGAAATTTCCCGCCTAAGAAGTAACAAATTTGACGACGAAATAATTTTTTTACCCATTTAATACGTTTTCTGTTTCAGAGCCTTAAAGAATTTCCCCGAGTTTCCATTCGTTCCGTTTCCAAAACGCAGTGCTCAAATGGCGCGGTCAGCTCATTTAGGTTAATCTCCAAGGTAATTTCCGCCACGTTTCACACAGCAGAATTACGCAACCTCACGGCCGAAACGGGGGCGTCGTACTTCCGCGATGCAGAGACTGCAGTCAGTCAATCCCCACTACTCTCTCTCTCACGAAAACCGAAAAACTGTATCGGGCGGCCGGAAACTGATCCTAGCTGTTCCGTGACCAGCATAAGCTTGCGTTTGACAACGCTGGCATATACAGCTCACTTGCGCTTCAACTGACCGGGACTTGGAGGAAACGAAGGCAGCCACTAACATTTGAAGAAGTTTAGGCGCATGCTAGTTGAAGTGACACGGCGTTCCACGTTGTTGGGGGGACAGCAGTTTGACGCCAGATAAGGGGGTGGTCGATTGCGACAACTCGTTTAAACGTAATTTATCGGAGGTAATATAAACGCGTCGTGGTGTAGCGTGATTATCAAACATTTGTGGTGACTGTGTGCAGATAAGTTACATCAGCGATTCCAGAAAATAAATTCAAGACATTGCAGAGTTAATGAAAGTGCATGGAACTACTGACCACCCCTTATGGTCTACCTAAAAGCGAACCTATGGAATCAGAAGATGTACACTGCTACTGTTTTTGGAAAAAGAGCAAGACAACCCACGCTTGAAAAATATTTCAAGGAAAAATAAACATCTGGAATCAAGTGTGAACTTGTGAATGAAAAGTCAGTGACAGTATAGGTAAAGGTGTAAATAAAACTGTGAATGATAGGTTACAGACAAAATGGTTACATGGTCAGATACGAGTGAGAATGTGTTAAGACAGCTGCCAATTATACAAATTCAGCATAAATACGTAATAAGTTCACAAAAAAATTTAAAGAATAGAACCTTTCGGTCCTACCCTATTAAGAAATTTCCCGCTTAAGAAGTGAGACTGTCTTGGAATTTTCAAAACCGTCTTAACAGGCTTTAATATATTTCCTTCAAGTCTGAGGTCTATTTCCCATCTGTGACAGCCATGTTACTTCTGCGATAAACTGCAGAAAATATAGTACGCAACAAAGTTTTATGAAGAGCAGACTACAATTATTCAAGTACAGCATTTACTTTTCAAAGTGCGGACTTTTTATTTCTGTTTTTGCTTTAAAATGGTTCCCTTTCTTACAAGCAATTTAGACTGCATTTATTTTCACTACAGATTCTTTGTGTCAGACAAATATCCCGTTAAAAGAAGGGTTCTGTTTAATCTAGGTTCTACTGTCTGGAACCTGGATTAAGCATCCTTGTACTGTGGAATCTACAGTATCGGTTACGTAGGCTTATGCAGTGACTTCACTCAGACTTGTGACCCTGTAAGGAATTATCGGCTGCACAATGACATACAACAAACATGTTAAAAGCGATATGTACGCTACTAATACCAACAAAAACCAGCTCGTCTTTAATATAACCGGCTTCATAAACAGCCATAACCGAAGCGAAGACTTTTTGTGACATCGCCACTGGTATGAAGTGCCGATAATTATTCCCGATAAGCCCTTGACAATCCACAACTTCCGCCTTCTCCTTGCCTAAATTTCGCAAACTCACACAAGGCCGCAAAGCTGAGTCCAAAACAGCTGGTGATTCAGAAACTGGTCAAGTTCTTCGTTATGTAATTTTCTGGGCACGCTTGCTCATACAAAAAGTGGTATGAAGGCCAAGACAGGATGATAGTGATGTCATGCAGTGAAAGCTGCATGGGTCATATGACCTCACTGTCAGTGTGAAACTGGGTCACTCTTCTCCTAGCGGACCGGTTCAAGAATCTCCCTCGCCTTCTGAGCTACTTCACGTCATCTCACGTTAAGAAAACTCGCTTCCACGACATTTAAGCAAATATGAATTTCTAGGCTTCTTTCATTTTCTTAAGCTTTATGCAATCACCATGAAATATGTTCGTACCTGCGTGTCCCCTATTCGAACTTTTGAGCTAACTGCAAGATATTCACGAAATATGGTATGAACGTTATGCCATTACCGGCCATGCAAACTCCACACTTTTCAGTTTTCTAACATCGGTGATACCGAGACGGGCGCACGTAGCCTACTGGTTATGTGGATGCGACACTAGCGCCTTAGCGCCTTTTCATATAGGGTACTGAAAGCACGTACGGTAACAGATATTCAACAACCGTAAAGCCATAAGGTTCTGGCAGAACATAAACAATACAGGCTACGTACGTATAACGTAAAACTGAGGCGCGTTCGCGTAACCATTTTCGTCGTGGAAAAGAAAGAAGCAGTACATATTCTGAGTGTGCATCTGTGGCTTTAGTTATCCATCATTCAAAGCACATTCGCCGTATTATATTGCCATCTGTTGCCTGTCTGTCTGTACCATATTTTTCCACATTATCTTAAAAACGGCATGATTTCGGGAAAAAGATACTAAATATAGAACGAGTGTTCTGATTTTCTCTACAACTTTTTCTGAAACATTTCTCATTCTGCGAAGAATTGAGCGAGATATTATCACAAATGTACATATGTCTTCATGCAAAATACCCCTTATTCTTGTCAGATTTTGATGACACTTGAATTTTCTCGACATATTTTCGAAAAAGCTCAAATATCAAATTTCATGAAAATCCGTCCAGTGAGAGATGAGTTGTTCCATACGGACGGACAGACAGACATGACGAAGCTAACTGACGATTTTCGCAGTTTTGCCAGCGCGTCTAAAAATTACTCTTGTGGACACGGCAATGAACCTTAAGGGTTCCATATAAGACGGTCAATTCATCTTGCAACCCATCTAACTTCTCAGTGCAGTTAGGTGGTTGGTTATTGGCTTATACTGCAAGAAAACTACGTATTTTTCAATAATATACCAACATACAACAAATGTTCACAATGTATTACACTAAGCCCGTGATGTATCCACCTTGCAAGTTAGCAATTACATCACTTTGTTTTGTGTAAGGTACAACGTTAATATATAGAAGAGTAGCCTACGTTACAGTATGTGAGTACGACAGACAGGCAGGCAAGGACGGGAAGCAGGTGTTTCAAGTGAAAAACCTAGTGCAGAGTAACCAAACGCCGCTCTAATGACGTTACAGTACTTAAACTGTATCACTTTCTGCGAACTGTATTTCTTTACCAATTTACTCATTTCCTGTTCTGCTGTATGATACGCACAGTGTGAACCGCGCTTTTGACAATTCCACAACTGGCGGCCAATAATAAGCCCGCGTCCTATCACCGACTGCTCACCTAGTATTGCGTCTTCACTCCAAAATCATCGCACAGGGACTCCCCCCCCCCCCAAATTCATTCCCTGTTCCCTGACAGGCTGGGCACTCCAGCTATAAGAGTTTAGTTCCACTTGAAAAAAAGTATTTAATTAATCTTTCGCTGGCCGTTGACAAGGATTTTGCGAACACGATTCCATAAAAACAGCGGGCGGGGCGGGGGGGGGGGGGGGTTCTTTGGCCACGCAAGTTTCATGGTCACACTGAAGGGCAAAAGAATAATGCAGAGGCAGTGAAGGTCTTCACAAATGTGGCGAAGTTCAAATATTTCAGAAAAAAAGTAAACAAATCAGAATTGCACTCTCGAAGAAATGTAGCGCCGATGAATTCTAGGGAACGTTTGTTACCACTCGGTTTTGAACGCTGTCTTCTCGTCTGCTGTCTAAAGACCTAAAGACTGGCACAATTTTATCTGTTTTGTATGCGTGTGAAACTTAGGCCTCTCATATTACGGGAAGAACACAGGTTGGCGAAGTGACGATAAAGGAATGATAATATTTCGACGTTAGAAAGAGCAACTACCAAGTAGATGAAGAAAACTCAATAAATTTTAGTAATACTTGCGGTAAAGAGATCCGATGTGGGTGGACGGGGCATGTGAGGTGCGTGGGAGATATCAGAAACTCATCTAAAATTTTGGTTGGTAAATCTGGAGTGAAAGAAAACCTACGTGAAGACAGAAGGATGCTGAACCTGAAAGTAATACAGTGTGGGTGTATGAACTGAATTCATCTGGATCAGAACAGCGACAAGTGGCAGGATTTTGTAAACTCGGTAGTGAATGACCGGATCAATAAAAGGCATGGAATTTCTAGGATAGCTAAGCGACTATTAATCACCCCGGAACTCTGCTCTATGGTTAATTGGTAAGCAGGTATGAAGTTGGGGCGTGCAACTACGTATCTGTTTAGGCGCGATCACAAAAGTGCGAAAAGCGACTCTGTTAGCTTCGTTATGTCCGTCCGGCTGCTTGGACTAATTCGCCTCCCACTGGACGGGTTTTCATGAAATGTGATATTTCAGGATGGTTCGAAAATCTGTCAACAGACTTAAAGTTTCATTAGAAACTGACACGAATGGGTACTTCACATGAAGACGTATGTACAAGTATGATACTATCTCGCTGAATTTTTCTTACAATGAGAAATATTTCATACAAACGTTGTTGACAAAATCAAAACACGCATTTTAGAGTCAATAACTTTTTTCGAAAATACTGCCTTTTATAAAATAAAGTGGAAAAATATGGTAGAGCCAGACAGGCCACAGTTGACAATATAATACGGCGCATGCGCTTTGCATGCTGGAAACCTAAGGTTACAGACACACGCTCAGACCTTGTAATACTTATTGATTTACCACGGCAACAATGGTTACGCGAACGCGCCTCAATGCTAATTTATACGTACCTTGCCTGCCTTGCTCAGAAGTTAATAAAGATTACAAACTTTCTTCTTCCATCTAGCTGTTCTGAACTCTTGTAACAAGTTGGGACTTCACTTCCTACCATGGATTTGCTGTAAAAATATTTACGGTATCCCAGTGCTTGTATTGTCTCGCAAGTAAACGTTCTCTACATGTTTGTCGACCTTCAACCAAACAGGGACCTACACAGTCTCAGATAAGCTAACAATGTAAGACAAGTCACGTCATGCATCGACTTCAAACTTTGTCACTGTTCGAACACAAAACGTGCAGCATACTAAACGAAACACTGCATATCCGTTTCAAAGGGAAATAAGAGCTGGAGCTATGCTATACTGGCATTTTTGGTTCATTAGAAGTCATTACTTGCCCAAAGGCGACTACGCTGTATGGGAACTACATCATAAGGAGAACGTTTGGGCGAAGGAAGTGCAAGCAGATAATCAAAAAATGAAAGCTTCATAAATTGTATTTCTCACTAAATATTATTAAAGTGACGAAATTCAAAAGACGAGCGGGGCATACAGCACGTATGGGGAAGATAAAAGTCTGCAGGGGTACATAATTTTGATCGGAAAAGCTGAAGGAAAGAGAGCACTTGAAAAATATAAGCGTATATGAGAAGAGAATACAGAGTCATTGGAATAACCTTGTGAAGTGTTAGCTTACGTGCTTTAATTTCACTTAATACACCTTTAACTAATTCTAATTTAGTAGTCTGGCCCATATGCATGCTAGTTTCTTCCACATTAACTGAAGCAAATCTGTGCTCTGTGGAAACTCCAGCATATACGACGCGGTACTCCGGAATACACTAAGTGGTGAAAGAAATCTCGGAACTATTGTGTCCAATTAATTCGTCCCTTCTTTTCAGATTTACTGCTACTCTGTTTCCTTCTTAATTCGTGTAGGTAACGACCGCAGAGCCTAATATGTCTAGCGCGTCGGGCTCTGTTATTCAGCATAGAGTTTAGCATTAATATTTTGTAAACGAGAGGTTTCAGGGAACTAAACTCCTTGGTATGAGATTTGTCGTGGTTTCTTCAACAGTCTGTCAAGGGAAATGTTCGACGGTACTTCTGACCAACGCTTCCCAAGACGTGACGTGCCGGCACACTAAAAGTGTCCAACATTGCACAGTACATGAAATTATTATATACATATATATATATCGCCCCAGTTATGTAAAAAGGGGCTGTCACTTTGAGCTACAGTGAGTTGTCCCCCTTAACAAAATATGGGCGACATGTAAGTGATGATGGAGGCAGCAGGTCCCTCTGAAAGTTGGGACACATAGACCGTGTTTTGCAAAAACGAGCTAACTGCCACTTTGAGCTACATTCAGTTGTTCCCATTTTTACAAAATAGGGGTGATATATATTAACGAAATTATGCTTACCCACGTCTGTATGTATCAACTACACTCATTACTTCTGTTTTCGTTATGAGTTTCATTTGTACACTTGTCAAGCAATACCAAACATTTAACTAATCAAATTAAACTAAGCAACTGAATATCAATCCACCCACCTAACGGCACACAGCACATTCTTGCTTGTAGTATGGTTCTGCCCGTTTATACAGCAGTTTTGTGAGAGCGCTGAGACTAATAAACCCACGAAGCAGCATCCTCTTTCAGAAGCTGATAGTTCCTTAGCTATTCAAGATATTCCCTCCATTTTTATGGAACCCAAAGATTCATCAACGTGTAGCAACAGCCTATCACTTTTCCCTGTCCTAAGCCACATCAATCCACTCCATGCCTTACCATTTTATTTCTTAAAGATTAATTTTAATATTACCGTCCCATCTATTCCCCTATCTTCCATGCGGTCTCTTTCCCTCAGGTTTTCCCAGCAAAACCCTGCATTCATCTCTCATCCATACGTGCCAAATGTTCTCACCTCAGCCAGCTGAGACATTTACTGTAAAATATGCTTTTATATATTATGTGTACTTGAAGTATGCAAAACCAAGTACAACCGAGGCTGTTTGTAAAGAAACCTCAGCAGACCTGAAAGTTTTTCCCGTTTCAGTCAGGATTCCGCTTAACACAAGTAACGTAGTTGCTTCTAGCCAAATGATATTACATGTCGCCAGCACATACTTCACTTATTTATGAACCAAATCACAATTCACATTTTCGTGTTACGTTTGTACGTATAATAAACTGGCACTTAACATATGCTCTTTCTACGTTTTCCATTCTATACTCAGGGCCGAAGAAATTTACCACAAAAATTTAAACGATGTCCCTTTCAGACAGTTTTTGCTGAAGAGGCCAATTTAGGTCACAATCAGGCCGTTATAAACCCAGTTTTCCAAACCTTCCAATCAATCAACACTCTAAAACTCTACGCATCTGATAAAAGTCTTTAAACAACCCACAAAACAGTAGTTATGATCAACCTTGAACCGTTTTACATTCAAGGTCGCGGCTGGCGGCTTCCGACACATTTGGAATTGCCTCGGCATTGCACTATTCGTACAGATGACGCACCAGTAATCATTACGTAAGCAGTATATGTAACCTCGTAGCCTGAAACAGCTCCACTGAGGCTGCCATATAAGGACTTGAAATCGTTCGATATTTACTTATGCGAACAGCATAAGGGTAACTAACATCTCCGTACGAAGTGTCATATATGGTAGCTCCTTTATGTGATAAGCTAGCTCTTCACTAAATCATCCAACAGAAAAGTCTGTTACTTCACGTTTATGATCCCGTCGTTTGGAAGGCGATTATTTGTAGACTGATATGGAGAAAACACGATAATATTAAAAGACAGGCAATATGCTCTTTCTCTGTATCCTTGAAAGAGCAGTAGGTATAGGCTATACGGTAAAGTAGATCACTTTTGAACTGTATCGAGACCTTCATTCGTCACTTTCTTAAAAATTCACAGCAATATAATTAACTTTCCATTACAGAAAACATCAGAACGCCAAACAAGTGCATAAAACAACACGATTATTCATATCAGTGATGCGCTATCTGCACGCCACCTGGTCTACGTCACAAGTTGGGACATTTTTACATGCATCGAAAGGCCGGTGAGCGCTGTATACGGACACAAACGGACACCAACATTGCACCATAATTTGTACAGCACATCAAATATTGTTACAGAGAACATAGAAAGGAGACGAGATGAGCGGGAGCACGTAGCAACAAAGGTGTGAACTAAATTGAAAGTGTTTACCGGATAAGGTCGAGGGAAACGACTACTTGGGAGACATGGACGTAGACGGGAATTTAACATTCAACAGATCTTACAGCATGTCTCTCCAAACTTTTTACGGCAAGGGGCCATACCCGTTATTGTGAGCTGGTTCGCGGGCCGCACGTGGAAAAATAACAGTAAGTGGTACACGTAAATGCCAAAATTGTGAACTTATTATATATATATATATACACACACACACACACACACACACACACACACAATTCATAAACGTGGTCGCGGGTCGCATGGGGCCCGCCGGGGTGAGCCCGTGTCTTACAGTATTAGCGTGTGAAGTGGTTTAACATTATGTCAGGGGAGGGTCCAATTGTAGGCGCTTGTGGACGCGGTAATAGACCCTCGGGTTCCGCGAATGGCGGGGAATGCCTTGTTCCTCCTTGCTGTTATCAAGCGGTGTTTATGTAGCAACGTTGCACTCAGTACCAGGTGCTTATCATCCACGCTCTTTGTTGTTAGGTCGTGGGGAAAGTTGTGAACTGCAAACGTGGTGCAAAGACTACACGAGGGGAGTACGGCAACAAACGTTACTTACAGAAACAGAACACCGGCTTACTACAGTCTATAACCATTCCCTTAAAATCACCTAAATATTCCGCATCGTATGACATTTCACATAAAAATAAATCGGTTGCACGATGTCCTCATTTTAAGCCACGTTGTCTTAAACTAGCGGCATGAAGACGACCGTATTCTGATATGTGACCCATGTAGTTGGGTAGAAATTTACCGACGTTTCGAAGGAACCTGATACAGCCATCTTAAGGGTAGAAATATTCTACCCCGAAGATTTCGGCAGCAGCTTCCTCCCAAATGTAGATAAATTTCTGTACACTATACATATTCGTATTACAGAAAACGACGATATTCAGGATCTCCGACGTAAGGTCTCACGGTCTCTCACCTACGAAGCATCGCACTTGACATTGTAACGCGGCAGAGTAATCTCTGTACCGGAACTCCACGAACACTTAATACGAGTAGACACCACGCTACGTGCATCCCGCTTCCGTAAACTTCGCGTGGGGCTGACGGCTCCCTGCATGGTTTGTATCAAATATTTATAATACAGAGTACTCGTTGTATCTGCATTGACTCTTGTTTTTGGGATACAACCGTTTAGCGTCTGTTCACCTTTGGTTGACTAGACTAAAGAAATCACATTTCCAAGGAACCATCACCCATTTGGCAATATTTCTTAGTACATTAACCAGATGTGCACCCACAATTTGGGGGGGGGGGGTGGTTGACCCTGAGTCCATATATAACTTATGTTTGATTTTAAAAATTATGTTACAAAAAGCATGTCTTACGTGCAACATAACACTGTCTGCAACTGCATGTATATACACATTACTATAACTACATGTTCCATGGCTCAACCAGTGTCCTACCTTTTTGTTGTTTTAATTTTATTAATATATTTTTCAGGATTCTAATGTACTACTCATCAACTGATTTCAGTGGCTGATTTCGGTTAAAGGGTAACTCACGTAAAACGCTTGATATCATAATAGCTACAAATTTCTTTTTTTTAAATGTCGTTTTACGGGGGTTTGTGGGGGCTGCAGCCCCGTAGCCCCCCCCCATCCTTTGTTGCGCCTCTGACATTAATTCATTCGTTCACCCTTTCTTCGGCGTCTTTCTAAGGATTTCATTGACGGCTTCTGTCCCTTCGCAAAAGCTGCAGGAAATTTATTTCTGCGGTACAAACGCACAGCACGAAATTTCTGGTTACGTGGCTGACAGACAGACCGATAGATTCACACTAAAATGTGGAAGATGACACAATCGCATCAAACACTTTTCCTTGCTACCATTCAGTGAGACTTCTGCAGGGTTTTGGACCTGCAACGAGTGTCTCCCCCCCCCCCCCCCCCACCGACTTCTGCACAAATACGCATTGCCGTGCCCAGAAGATAACAGCGCTCTTGTAGTATAAAAATAACTGTGATTTCAGTCGCGTTCGCAGAGATAGAGGTCTCCGTTTTGATTCCCTTCACCGTTGTGCAGATTTGCGATAAATGTTACAACGTGCTCTGCGCAGGCTTACTTCCTCATTCCTGTAATGCCTCCTCAAACACAACGACGCACAACCAAACCTCTTTTACAAGACGACAAATTTAAAGCGATCTGTATCCTGCATTACGCCAATTAACAGTAAAATATTTATAAACAAATTATTACAGTTTTGTGTTGTGTGTTTCTGTGAACACAGTCATCACGAACTATGCCGATCAGTTTACCCTCCAAGCATTCTGGCGACGGTATATCTCGTATGACCTTTGTCCAATGTTTCGGTGCTAGTCTCACCTCTCGGACTGAGACCAGCTCTTTCCAAGAAGCCCATCGCAGCAGGTTCTCCCCTTTCCCCATTCTGCCTGAAGACGGACGAAGATCCACACTCCGAAATGTTGTGCGTTTCTTAGCTTGAGACGATGGAAATTGTCCAAAATTTTATCAGGACCACATAGATGCCGTTTAGCTGCCAGGTTCTATTGCAGACGGCCTCTCTCTTCTTCGACCGAGCATTATAACACTCGTATTTCGCCCCAGTGGTTAGACTTCCGGTACCTACACTGGCAGTCCACTTGTTTTCATTCTGTACGCCTATGCGCGTTGTAACCAATTATTTTGATAGTCTTCAATTTCGCTGATAATATTTAATCATTTTACTCATTTAGCCATTTTGATAATAATCTGGAATGCAATATAGGTCCGTAAAATCTCGTCTTTGCAGCGTACCCTTTTTACGTGGCTCTCTTTAAATGTCCAGGCCTGTGGCCTCACAAAGCCTACCATATATCCCAGTTATTGCTGTTTATTTTGCTGTAAGACTGATAGTATTTCCATATCAATTCTGTACTTCGAGATAAGGTATCTTAAATACTTAAATCCTGACATCTGTTTCATAACGTTATTGCCTAACGTGACACGTACTCTTTGAACGTTACTGTTGTATTTCCCCATATACTTCACTTGGATGGTACAAATTATCACTCGATAGCTATACGTATACGTTAGTTTATATACACTGTAGAAATGCGACGTAATTTGAAACTTATCCTCCGATTCTGCTACCGTAACCTGACCATCCGCACACCACATTCAGTTTTTTGTTACGTGTCAGCTGGTTTCCATTTGTACCTGTTGTGTTCAGTTCGTGTACGCCTGCGGTATTTAGATTGTGATCTACAGAAAGCTGCGGTCCGCAAGCAAATCACCTTTGTAATAAAAACGGAAAACGTAATTCTGATAGTCTTTAATTGCATCTTTTATTTTCCACCCCATTTTTGTCCATAAAAATTACATTTTTAACGCAAAGGGGTGCGGCAGAAATTCAGATTTAAAGACAATAGGTGCAGAAGTGTTAATCTTTTGAAGACCGTTGGTCGAAGGTACTGACGCTTTACGTCGTAGGCACATGCAAAGGGTACTTATAAAAAACTTACTTAACCTAAAAGCGCATTAAAAATGGTACATATTTTTGCAGTTACAGCACACAGTCACTGTGCAATGGCAAGCTCTTAACAAGGCTGTCCTGAACGGGCTACCAGCTACCCGACTTCTAAGTGGCATGTGTAGAGCTAATGGAAAACTTTCGTGCGTCAAGCATTTCTGTAGTCCGTTTCTGGCTCTGGGCATGCTTTCTCAGCTGCATCGAACAAACGCTAAGCATGATAAATTCGAAAGGCTGATCCCAATATGCCTTTGGCGACTATAATATCCTGGCCTGGCCAGCTATCCGACCTCCGGCACTAGTATGTTGTAACATCCCCAGCCGTGGGGGCGTTAGGCTCTCGTCCCGTCTTGAAGACGCTACTCCCTAGCTAACAGAGAAGATGCTGTACTTGTTCTAGTGGCAGCAGGCAGTGGTCGACAAGACGTCCTGTAATTCAAGAATATTCTCCTGCTGAGAAAATAACTAGAGGAATATACATTTTCGAAGTGATGGTACCGATGTCAAAGCGTGATGAGGAAAAAAGAACACCACAACAGAACAACCAGAATCTGCTGCTGCAGGCACTTGGCAGCGTTATGGCGTTTTGCAGATTTTTAGAGATTACGTCTGATCTTTACTAATGCCTAATAGTAAAATACCGTATAACGTATTGCACCGAAGTATTTTCAATTTTTACGTCTCAGGGAGTCTTTTCACCTCAAACACAATATTTTGTTTGTTCGGGAGGCTCTGGCCACACTTGTTTGCGTGCCCCTTGATCTGTTGACAGCTTACACGTTATGGGGAGCCGGACCGTCGGAATGTGTATTTATTTAACATAACGCTGGTCGTTTTGGTTCCTTTTACTTTCCCTTTTAGCGACAGCTTTCTAAAATATTGGTAAATGAGGCGAAAATACTGGTTACACTAAGTTTAAAGGGTTAGTTTTCCGCAGACGTGACAATCCAAACAGGAACTCACAAGTACAAAGTGGCAAGCACTACACTGCACCAGTGGTAATGTACAGAGTCAGTTTTATTTTCACACCGTGCACAGCGGACTCATTGCACAAAAAGCCTACATAACCGGCACATACGGTGACAGCTGCGGTACTCAGGACGTTAAACGGAACGCACAGTATTTATGGGCAGTAAATCGGAAACCCTAAATATTACAGGTAATTGCCTAGCTACCTGAATCCTCCGTCGAAAGAGGAGAAGGCGGTACGACTTGCTCACGAGGTTTGAGGTTCTCACAACCGTGATACTGAAGATTCAGGCCTTCCAGGATGTTACGCTACTACCAGCGTTTAGAAGCAGAGGAAGAATCTTCTTTGGTAAGTGCCATTCACCACGGGGTAACATCCCAGAAGACTCGAACCTTCACGATTTAGCTTACTTATAATATTGTAACACGGACAGCGTAGTCGGTATAGTGACTAGCCTACGGAAGGACAATCCGGGTTTCGAATCCTGGCAGGTGCAAAAGATTTATCTTTTCGCCTAAACGTCAAGACCGGATCTAAGGCCCACCCAGCCTCCTCTTCAGTGGGTACCGGGGTTCTCTCCCGGAGGTGAAGTGGCCGGGGCATGAAGTTTACCACTCACCTCCATCTAGTGTCCAGGTTAAGAATGAGTGGAGCTTTACATCCACTCGCATATATGCCTTCATGACACGGACAGGGAGAACTCTTTTCTCTGTTTCATAACATCTTAGCATTACAAGTATTTTTTCCTGTTCCACATTCACTGATGCACGTTTCAGGTCAGGCACGGTCACCTAATGACGGGGCCATGACAGCCAGCGTTTCAGAACTAATGGGTGCCATATGCATGCCTTCAATTGTCAGAGTACCTTAAGATTTAATTTTGACGGGTGTTATGACTAAGTCGATGAAATGTACGTTTTGTTACACGCACAAACTCATTATGCTATTCACATACATTTGGGTCCGTTCATGAATGAATTTCAACACCTACCGTCGTGACTTTATTCTCCCTCTCCCGGCACATGCTGATACAGAATTTAGAAGCAGGCCACGGCGACCTCTTTCTACATCACTTCCAGTTTATCATTCACACTCATGATACCTACATGACCTTTAAAAAGTGTTATCAAAACCTGCGAGTCAACTGATTAATTAGAAACATTCTGTTCCTTTGAGAAAGTCTGAATTACGTTATAGCACTACCGGTCTGATTTGTGTCGGTAATGCACTCGGTTCGTGTCTTGGCCAGGCTACCGGCTACAGTAGGGCCTGTTGTGGTTTCCCTCAGTCACTCCATCGGTATGCTGGAACAGTACCTCCACACAGGCCACGAATTCCTCCACCCATAATCTGCATCTCCTCGACATCACGGTCTTCCAGTATTACCCAACCTTCTGACGTAGAAATAATATAGCTAAATTACGTCCACAAACGTCCTATCATTTTGCATGACAACCTTCAGCACGAGTCTCACAAACCTTACGGCCCTCCCACGTCAGTCACATGATGGCAGCTGCTACGTAAGCAGACGAATACTGGCACCTCCACACTGATCTACGCGCACATGATTTCGCGCACTGTCCCGTCTTCTGACATCAGCCTAGGCTCGCTTACGTTACCTGCGCCTAAAGCTGGAAACTTTATAGAATTACTCCTGCTATATATTATCGTTAAAACATTCTAATATTAAAGCGCATTTTGACCTCAAAGAGCCAGACCAAATCATTTACGTACACAACTACATGGACAAGGGGAAGTAACATGGTACAGCTTTAAAATTGTCTAACTCTTGATGTGGAAGACACAAGCCTTCTGGAATGTGATCCCACGTCGTTGGGTAAATATATTCGGATGTTTCGATGGATCGTAGTGCCTTCATCGTCAGGATTCTTCTTGGGTTGCTTGACCCTGAAGATCCTTCGAAGCGCCGGGAACTATTCAACCAACAACACAGCGTCACATCCCAGAAGAGCTGGAATCTTAGCAACACGACAGCGAGGATCTCACCTCTAGCACCTCTGGATGTCTTCGTGTTGGAATTTAATATCTTCCCGGATGTCCGTCGCTTAAGTTGGCCAAATGTCGTTATTATGCTGCACTTTTTCTACTTGCGGCGCGGGGCCCCCCCCCACGAATGCACCCGCGCCTCCTTCCGCACTTCAGAGGCTGGTTCATACTATTTATGTACACTCGCAAACTGGTGTACACACTGATGATACAACACTTACCGTGTGTCATTGCACATTTCTAATTCATTTTAAACAAGCACCGTGTCAACAGAATTCAGGTAACACGGCTATAAAATTGACACTGTCAACTGCTGTCACCAGCCTGTCCATCCACGTATGATAACGTGACCTCACTATCTTCATGACTCAGACCTCATTTAGTAGCTAACAGTCGCTTAGCTAGTCAAGAAATTACCCGCCTTTGATGGAAACCTAAGGTTCATTTCCGCACCTAGAACAGCCCACCAATGGAAGCATCCGGAAGCCAGCGAGTCCACCGCACACTCAAACTCCAGTCCTTCACATTTTAAAAATCCAATGCAATACTGTACGCAGCATTACGTCTGTTGAACCTTGTACGAATGCACAATATCCCCTGTCGACCTACACGCACTTCACTTCCAGCACCACAGTGCTTATGTTACATAGAGTTATGTCACCCACCGCAAGTAAACTTCCCACTGTCATTGTACCTCGCGGACTACTCCGATTTTTTCCCTCCCCAAATGTGTAAAATAATTCGATTTCACCATCCTGACCAAACCTACATCGTAACTCCATGGTACGGGATCTTCTGCAGTAACCGTTTGTTATTCCATTGGTCTAAACGTTCCAGCTTTTATAGACGCCAAAGATTCAGTGCTTGATTACACACGCGAGACAATGGACCATGTTCTGGGCCAGTGTAATAGGACCAATAACTTCGAACTCTTCCTCTGAAGATCTTTAATATTACCCTCCCATCTACGCTTTTTTTTTTCGGCGCAAAAGACCCTAGCCTCATTACCGAGGCTTCACGATCACACTCAGACACACCACACTCGGTAAGACTTCTGGAGGAGTGATAAGTCCAACGCAGAGACCTCTACCTGACAACACGCGACAGTTACAAGAGACGGACGCCCATGCCCCCGGCGGGATTCGAACCCGCAATCCCAGCAAGCGAACGGCCACAAGCCCACGCCTTAGACCGCGCGGCCACTGGGATCGGCCCCATCTATGGCTAGGTCACCCAAATCCTCAGTTGCCTTGACGTTTTCAAACTAAACCTCGTGTGCACGCCTATGTCTCATGTTCCCCACGTCCCATTCCGCACCTGCGCTCGATCAGCCAAAACTAGTGCATTAAAGCAAATAGTAGTGCAGGATGATGAACCGCTTTAGAAGCTAAACATTTTATAAAGTGCAGGTACACTGGATTGTAACGCTTGATCGTGAAGCTGACGAATACGGAGAAACGAAAACGAAAACAACAGCAGCAGCAGCAGCAGCAGTAGTAGTAGTAGTAGTAGTAGTAGTAGTAGTGGTAGTATTAGTAGTAACAGTTAAGAATAGCGACAATGTAACTTCCGCTATTAAACACCTTTTTTCCTCCATACATTGAAATCAGTTTCCGTTTTCACAACACTTTATTCCTTTATTAAATTTACAGGTACGACATGTTTGGGCTGGAAACTATCAGGCCATATTCTGTCAACATGTCGTCATACTTCTAAATTTAATACATGAATGTGAAAATGGAAAGCTAACCTCATCGCACAGCGTTTCACGTAAGCGATGTCCCTCACTAAAGGCATTAGTTTCATCTATTTGTGTTTACAGTCATGGCGGTTATGCCGGGCCGCCGGTCAAGAGGGCGTCGTTTAAGGGAAAGTCCATCGCACCAATCATCTGACGCACAGAAAAAGAATTAGAAAATTAACAACACTACAATTTTACTACTTCTTAAGGAAAAGTATATGAAAACACTTACCGAAATAGACAGGTTTCTGGCACTTTGGGCAGTTGGGCATGATGCCTGGTGCACAAACACAAGGAAAAGCACTTCGGAATCCTACTGATACGTCAGCTCACCGTGACCGCGGGTAGTGTAAGTGAATGCAGGCAAGCTAGCTGACGGCTGTAGGGGCAGGTTTCCGCTGCTAACGTAATAGCAAGCATTTATCCGGTTATGGAGGACGAATGAAAGAGACAGAAAGTGGTGATAAAGAGAAGGAGAAAGTTAAGAGAGTGGGAGGGGGTCTCAAAGAACACGAGAGGAAAGAATGATTACTTTCTCACATCACCCGTGACATGTGTATCAACCTGATACACGAATCAGTTCCCATACGGTAGATATTTACAGATAAGGAGCTGCTGAAATATTTTCCCGGCGTGACGGTACAATTCAGATCGCAATGGTTATCACAAAATAATCGTCAATGGGCCCCAGTAAGTACACCTGAATGCAGTTAATGTTTTCACACCGACGCATATTTGCTTTGTAATACGGCGTGTGTGTCACGCTTTGTTGTCACCCGAGTGTTGGTGATGTCATATTCTTCCCACTTGGGAACATGCAACTAACCAGCTAGCTAAATACCAGTAAACGGCACACTAGTCAGACCAGCAAGCGGCCCAGTAATGAGATACGGAGGGACATCACCCACAAGAGAGGCAAGCTGGTAAGCCTGTGCTGGGGCAGTCCCATCAGTTAATTTTCCCACACCATATTCCTCCTGACGCCAAGCCAATGTTCCCCCCACCTGTCTGCCTGTGACAAGTAAAAGACATATTCCTATATATTTCTTCATCAAAATTCTGCACGCATATAGCCGTTAGTTCCCCACAACTGTAACATCCAGTAGAGCTAAACTGTGCACTGAGTGATAATTTTGATTCAAATGCAGTCTTTGAGTTCGGAGAGACAGCTCATAAAGGACCCTATTTATTGTGTAACTGCAGAAGTAACCCTACACTTGCCATACGTTTTCGGGCCTTCACTACAAGCACTTTCCATTATAACTGAAATTACAACATGTAGCATGTTGGGTTGTGTATAAACACATCCCTGATTATCAGCACAATGAGGGTAGTTTATTTCACATGGCTGAAATTATAAATTATTCGTGTTTGTCAGTCACATGTATTTCTACAGCCCATACTCACACCTCACAAATTTATTACAAATTTAAAATTAAACACATCTGTTTAACACAGGCAAGTGCAAAAATACTGGCAATATGAGAAAGTCCAGTGCGATGGACTGCATAATGGGTTTAACCCTACAAAGTCCAGTGGAAACTAAATGTACCACCAGATTTACTAAAAATCTCAGTAAGTTGCCCACACAATGCATTTACGAGTTGCGTATGGGTTTCACAATAAACAACAATTGTTTCCCTATACAGCACACACGGATTAATCTTTCTAATGGACGTTCGCTGTATTCTTTCCGAGTTAGGAAGTAAATATAGAGAGGTTAATTACTTTATCTAACAGCTATTGATTCTCACTTCGTGTCAGCTCGTTTATTGTATTAACGTAGCCCACTCAGTCGGCCGCCCATACAAGCGGCGGAGTAGCGGTGGTGACAAACGATAGCAGTCAGGTAAAATAATGACCCTATATAACCAGCCCAATAATAAATTTTCGCCTGCAAAAGTAATGGACGTCATCATGTAGAACATGTTACATAGGAAATCGTGCACGAATTGCTGCCTAATTCTATGGGACAGAGTCCTCTTCGGAGAATCGCGGAACTCTCCGCCTTTTGATGGACCTGAAAGTTTATTGAATACTTTTAAACTAAATGTTTGGTTAGCACACGTACTTCAAACGAGACTACGACTACGACGTTCCACACCCTTTACGATTCACTGTTCCTTACTAATTCTACAGTTCATCTCGGTATTATCTGATCACTTAGTCTCTAAATAAAACCTCCCCAACAAAAACTGCCTGCCAATGGACCCTCTCCTGAGCCACTTTACTGCAGTACAAACTCTCACATTTTAATATTATCCTCCCAAATATGATTTGTTCTCTATGATGACATCTTCCCTTATTTGCGTCTATTACAGTTTGGTATTCGTTAATGTTCTGCATCATATGTAATTAAAGGCCCGCCCATGTCACTTTCCTGTTAGGGTATCCCATTAATATCTCAGAAACAGTAAAACTTGTGAAGTTATTTATTAAATAAGAGCCCCATACTGTAATTTTCTCCTTCTCAAGTGCTGGGTCCCATATTACCTCCAGCACTTTTTTTCCAAAACATTCTACATTCCTTTTCCTTCTTTTAAGGTGACAGACAAGGCTTAAAACTCACATAAGCAACACCAAAATTACAGTAATCTTTCATTTCAGGCTTCCACCGCGATGTTGAGATCTGTGGTAATCCTCCACCGACGTTTCGGGAAAACCTGTCAGTCCCATCTTCAAGGTCAAGAAGTCCAAGAAGAAAAGAAAGCCGGTAAAGCGGTACGCAGTTTACATAGTAGTCTGGTTTAACTTGTGTTTAAAGATAAGAGACGTCACTATAACTTAAGGTAGCAGGCTTTTTCAACTTTAATCTGTTTTTACTTTCTTCGTAGGCCCTAAGTGTATTTTGTTTTATTAGTGTTTGTGCAAACTAACATAAGTTTGCCACATTCTTGAATGATTAATTAGCATCATGATTTTGTCATGCATTGTGATAACATTTAGATTTCTCGAACTTTATCTGCATCCTAACCACATGAAAGACCAAAACCTGTAACGCACAATATGAGCGAAATACAGTAGGATTTGTAACTTAATTTACGTTTGTGTGCGTGTATGTGTGTTTTAGGTTTCTTTGCTGAAGGACACCGCCTCGTTTTAAGGTTAGTCAGGGTGATGGATGAGTTAAATCATCATAACCATCACCACAAACACAATTAACGCTGCGCTGTAGCGATCTGCGCACTCTTGTTCCGTACACAGAAACAATCAGGTCGAGTTCCGGTCAGGACACCGGCTGCGAAGCAGAAGGTTTTCAGTGATTTTGGGTGGAAAGGCGAAAGGCAATTCGCATTGTACTGAGTCTTCTGCGCACTCCTACACAAAACGACACGTCATAAGAAATAATTAAGCAGTACGAACTCATAATACGTCCGGCTGATGCGTGATGGATTGATTGTCTAGACCAGGTACGTAAAGCCATCCAACACACATTTTTTATTTTCATATTCATGGTCAACATCCGATCCCGGTGGCAGTGCGGTCTAAGACTTACGACTAAAGCCACTTTATTACTGAGATTGCGGGTTCGAATCCCGGTAAGGGCATGGAAGTTCGGCTCTTGTGTTTGTTGTGTTTTGTATACGGTGTGCTGGAACGAGCTGGTCACCTTTTCAGAGGAATCGTACCGGGTGTGTGTGTCTAATTGTGTGTGATCTAGAAACCTCGACAATCGGGCGGCCTAGGCCCTAGTTGGGCTGTTTCACAACATTATCAATAGATCGGACGGTAAAACGTCGAATTGTATGATGATTAGTGAACAATGAATTAGGTAGGAACGACAATAAAGTGGTCGTGGTCATATATGAAGTATTATCCTGGTATATTCCTGGAGTGACTGAGGAAAACAGCAAACGTATTTTTAAAAAATACGTTCGCGGACCGTGCGCGAGTGTTCAGTTTCACGAAACCTCTTTATACCGTCATGATACACTCGTTTTTTATATACGTTTTGTTTATTTACTTACATTTTCCTCCTACACGTTTCTTCTCCTCAGGACGGTCATGAGTTCCCTGAGGATGGCAGTAACGATCGAAATGTGTAGGAGGAAAATATAGTGTAATGCAACATACAAAAGGAAATGTAATGTGCTGTGATGGTATAGAAACATCTGGCAAAACGAAAGTAGGCCGGACTTCGATTAGAGATTTGAACCTGGCACCTCCCGCATACGAAGCAGGAGTGAGAACCTAAAAGCGGCGACGTTCCTCGCAAACCATAACGATTATCTTTACAATAACCTCTGGTCATATAGCCCATACATTTGTTTTACTAGAGTTGAGCGTTACAAAAAGGAGCTAACCAAATAAAACGTGGAGCAGAAATTCGGAAGAAGATTTTAAAGTGAGCTGAAATGACTCCTTTAACACCAATGTGGACGTTTCTGACCTTATGAAGGTCAAACAGTGCCAGATATCTCATTAATCGCGAGTAATGTAGAGTTTGCACATGTATTAATGCGTTTAATCAGTCGTTACAATTAATTCAATTAAATAAAAATTAATTGGTATGCATACCAAAGGTTAATGCAGACCCGTAACGAAAGCATAACACACTTTTTGGAAGTATTATATGTCCCTGACATAGAGTTCATAAGCTCACAGCATAAAGGAAGAAGAGGGCATAGACCTAGTCACAGACACCACGTAGGTCTACATCCGTGAGTAGGCGTGAAGTGTTCATGGTGCGAGTTAGGGAAGTACTACCTTGGCGATAAAAATGAGAGGAAAAACATTACAAAGCCGATACCAGTGGCCGCGCTGTCTACGGCGTAGCTCTGCGGCCGAGCGCTTGCTGGGATCGTAGATTCGAATCCCACCGGGGGCATGGCTGCTTGTCTCTTGTGAGTGTTTGTGTGTTGTCAGGTAGAGGTCTCTGCGACGGGCCGATCCCTCGTCCAGAGGATTCCTACCGACTGTGGTGTGTGTCTGAGTGTGATCAAGTGAAAATAAACAACCTCGACACCTACTGTGAGCAAGTAGGTAAAAGAGGGAAGGACTACGAAAACATTGCGAACCTAATGGATCGCAGTGTTACACACTGCCTACAAATGCTGTTTCCGAGCTTTGAACTTCAGTAATTCATACCTGAACTCCCAACGAAATAGTTAAGCCATCACTGACATCAAAAATGGACAAACCCATATTCGGATGTCGCAGTAGAAAGATGTATTTCGTTTAAGAATGCTTTCTGGATGCTATGTGGCAGGTGACAGGGTCCATATTCTAGGTGGTAGACAGTATATGTCGGTAAATGATATGGTTTTGAACTTCAGTGCACCCCTACCCCCCAGCCAAGTTTCAAATTCAGGAACGATTGTTGTAGTTTTGTTTACAGCTGGCACACCAGTCGAAGACGGACAGCGGTCAGTGCAGGCATTAAGTTTATTGCAATGTAAAAGGTGTTACTACTTCCTGCTGCACCTTGTGTTTCCTTTGTCACTTCACAGAGTGTTACCCCTAGCGGCAGGCAGCAGAGCGGTCGCCGCTGTCCCAGCCTGCCGCAAGTCAGTATCCACATGTTGTGCTTCAGTGTTTTGCCGTTAGTATTTGGTTTGCAGTCATTTTATTTATTTAAAGAAAGTGTTGGAAAGTTTGAGTTCAATATACGGCATTTAATTTTAAGCGCTACGTTTAAAGATGTTACTTTCTTGTTGAAAAGAGGCACAGGTTCGCTAGTAATCGGAGAGGTGTTCAAAAAATGTCAGAATGTGTGTCACATCTCCGTAAGTTTATGATTTCGTTTGTACTTATAGCACACCACACACCAACCTTAACGTCATGTAATGACGCTGCGAGGATTAACGTAGGGTTTTCTGCAGACCAGTATTTGTTATCCTGAGAGTTCACGTACCCATGGAGACGACCCCAAGCCTCGTTGCGAAACAACGGTTTCGGGTTGGAACACGTGCGTCATGCAAATTTCGCCTGGATTTTTGACAACACTTCTCACGGAACTGAATTAGTGTGTGCACCGTAAAGTAGCACATTCCATAACATAACTGGTACGAAAAAATAACAAAAATATTTCCACAGAAAACAGGCCTATCACAGCATATATGCTTCGCCTACGGAAAGATGTCGAGCGGCCCAATAATCCACCCATGCTGGGTCTAAACTGGATATTCTGGTTTAATCTTTCCTTACATAGCGCTGGTCATGAGAAGGAATGGCATAAATCTCCTACATACAGCAACCAGCTTTGCATTAGTCACAATGTATATGGAGTGGCATAACTGTCAGTATGCTGACGAGTGATTGACGTAAGCAGAGGATTTGGTTCTGATGACGATGTTGATATTGACGGTGTTCATGGTATCGTGTTGCCTGTAGAGAAGCAACACTTGAACAGAACTGGCCAACAAACACGCTACGCAACATGAGACAGCCGCTGGAATATGACTGGCCAAGTTAGGTAGATGAATACGAAAGCTTCCGTCGGGCGTGCTGCGTCCGTGCGTAGCTATTCACTCACGCTTACGCAGCGAAGATAGAGGGAAGTGTTGATACCGACCTACAAAACTACACGGCGTCACATATCAGACCGTACATTGATACTCGGCATCGTGTGAACAGCTGTTCTCATCGGCGTACTAGCCATCCTTCCATTAAACATCCTGCAGTTTTCGTCCGTTACAGACAATAAAAATATTTTCTGAGTGGCCATGATATGTTCGAGTACGTAACATACCGGAGAACAGGTGATGTCATGCCGCAGTGGAGGAGGGAGTGGGGTGATGATAAGGCCTTCAGCACTATCTCTGTTGTACAGTACATTCTCTGTTTGCCTTCGAGGTGGGACGAACTGAAGTGTCTTATCTGTCTTGAGCAGAGGTGAGGAAACTTTTGATCAGGAGGGGCAAATCAAGTTAAAAAAAAGTTTGAGAGCCGCGTTATAAATACGCCCATATTTTTTACATATATATGTACCATTAATGGTAACGTCAGCGCAATGCATTTAACACCATCCATCCCGCTGTACAAATACAATCAAACAACGCGATATGTTCAGCACGACGCAATGTTATTATCTAATATCTATTCATGCACAACATGTTTCGGTCCTAGGACCATTATAGAATTTTGATTTTAATTTTAATTTTAATTTTAATTTTAATTCAAACTTTTTGTAACATTAGATCACGCATTAGACCTACGACAAGTGCAAGTTACAATATTTGGCGTAACAAAGACTCGCAAATTATTTCATGTTTTGTGAGATTTCAAATTTACACTTTATACCTTGTACAGAGACTTATATGGCACACCTGATGAATTTCTTGGACGGAAACATGGTGTGTGTGAATAGATATTAGGTACCAGATATAAGTTGTGCTGAACCGAACATATTATGTTGCTTGTTTCATGTCAATAGGGCCAATAGTGGGGCGGTAAAACGCGCTTGAAATTAATATGAAGAACTACCGAATTAATCCTACAGGATGTGAAAATGATCCTACCTAATAAGACCTTGCTTGTGCTACTTTCGTAATAAATCCTGAGTAAAATAAACTGAGCAAACGTAAATAATTTTATCTTCGTTCCATTTGCCTTTTGTCTTGTGCTTATTTATTCACTGTTCGCTGTCGTTCAAGAAGTACAAATTCAGTGAGAAAACTGACACTGCGTATTAGTCACTGAACTGTTAATGTGTGGAGATATTTGAAAAGTTGCAACACGAAAACAACGAAGTTGTTACTTTTATGCAAGAAGGAATTTCTATGTATACTTTGCTATGAAAAGTATGTAGCGTTGTCAATAATTAAATAATTCTGAATATCGTATTTGTACGAATGCAGATAACCAAATAATTCGTCGAATTTCGAATCTTTTTCTCTCGTGTTTCTGAAATGAGACAGTGAGCCCCGTTGCAAAGGCAGAAGACCGATTTTCGCTTGTCGCTTGTCTAGAGGGATTTGCTACACAGCAGCCAGTTATAAATTCAGTAATGAACAGCATTCACACCGAATCAGAATGACACTGTTTACGTTTAGAAGTGACACAATTCTGTAAGTTTCATAACGACTGCAGAGTTTGGAGGGGTTCAGACTGACATGCCTCAAGTTCGCTAATACCATTCAGGGGTACCACACCATTAAAAAGGTTGGGGTGGGGGTGGGGGGGGGGGGTTGGGAGCTTGTGCGAAAATGACCAATTTATTTAATTCTCAAGTTTAATTTCTCGACTTATCTGTCTTCTTGATCATAAACAAATCGAATTAATCCTCTGCTTCATATATTATCACTGTGCGCTGGTAAGTGTATATGAATTTCTAAAAAATCTGTCTATACGATTCCTGACAATTTTGTCCCTAAAACTCCATACTTAAGCACACAGCTGTATGAAGTATTTCCCAAAATTCAGAACAAATCATACACCTGTTTCTGACTTCAACTCCCATAAACTCATTCCACACTCTCAAAACTTCGCGGAAAAATCTTCCTTGAAAACAGACAGTAATTCAGTTAGTCAAGGAAATCCTCACCTTTTATCTATTACCGTCGTTATAAGGTTCCACCAATGCCCTGTTTTTTTACAAACTATTTCAATATTATCCTTCCAACTACATCTGGGACTCCTGTGGTCTTTTCCAGGTTTCGGACGAAAGGTTTGCGGTCATTTCTTTCTCAGCCTTTGGTGGTACGAATCCTGCTTCTCTCATCCTCTTAATAATTCCATGGGCCTGCTTTAAGTATCTACAAAACAGCTGACAAATTTGTGTTCATGCGCGTTCATTATAAGTTTCCAAGAATTCTATAAGGTATTTCATCCGACTTACATCCAGCTTCTTCCAGGCTTGCAGTGACCGTGTCCGATACAGTAAACAAACAAACAATAAAAAGAAACAAATAAAACAGCTAGTGGAAAATCAAACAATAAATAAATAAATAAAAGCTGATGCGATGACTCAAAATAAAGACAAAGTACTGTTTCGTAACTGGGCGTGTATGTCTCATTACAGAATATAAACGCTGATACGAACTTCTTCCTTGTAATTAGAAATTACTGCGATAAGACCAACAGGCCTATGCCATATTTCTGCAGTAAGGAGGCAAAAGTACAGAGCGACTGCAACTAAAGTACAAGGACATTATTTTACATGGCAACCCGCTTCATGCTTCACTCAAGCCGTTTCTTGTGATGGCAGGCGGAGCAGCGATCCCCGCTGCTCCACTTCATTGTGAGTCGGGGTCCACGTGTTGTACTTCATTGTCAGTGTCATACAGTGAATATTAGGCTTTTATTCCTTCTTTATTGCAAGGAGTTGCTGGAAAAGTTTATTTCAGTACACTGTCAATAATGTTTCTGATCATATTTAAGGAAGGTGATGGAAATCCTTTCCATTGGTTCCCAGACGCGCTCCACACCGAAATACACAACATGTTCACTGCACGAATAATTTCTGCTGGGAAAACTGAAAACACTATGTTCTGAATCCTGTCGTTCATATCGTTTTAAATGCGAGGATAATTACCACAATCTATCCTTTTTGCTTCTCCGTAAGTATAAATCCCGCGGGTTCAGATGTGGCTAACAAGGCGGCGATGATCCTGGCTTGTTATTCTGTCACCAAAACGCTCTGTAAACAATGCGTATGGCTTAATTCAAGGTCATACCTTCATATTTACTGATGTCAGTATGTGTGTAGGATACTGGTGTGAATACATGGTTTCAGAAAATAAAATGAGCCCCATGGTCCTTGTCATGTTTTTTACTTTTTACTTGTGGGGCTTCTTTTAGGATATCGCGTAGAGTAGTAATGCTTCCACTGACGCAGATTTGAAAGAAAGCGTTCAGAATAATTTGTGCTATAATTATAGGGGTTTAATAGAATGGTATGTTGGGCTACACTGGTGTATATTTGTTAATTAAATCCGAAGTTTTGCGGGCGATACGTAAAGACAACATTGAGAAACGCCGTCACATGACGCAGTAACTTACTGAAAACAGGCAGAGGCATTCTTGTAATCCAGTAGGTGTTTCTAAAATGAAGTATGGCCGAACAGAGGACTTATGACACTGAACAGCAATCACGAAATGGACAAGATGCTGATAAAGCTATACATACAAGTGGTAGATCAAAGAAGAAAGTCGAACGCAATCTTGGCGAGATGATGATACCGCCAAACTTCGCAATGCACCTCGAAACAAAGTTGAATTTGATGGAAAAAATCACGAACATTTTAGGGAAATAGCGTGTATCTTCATAAATGTAGACATTTAAAGACAAACTGTCAATTTAATCAATGAAAAGTAACTTTTGCAAGTTGTCAGATTGAGCAGTCAAAGGAAGCTGTCACAGATGTCGGGGAAAGCTTGATAGAAGACGAATGTTTACACCTCGTCCTTGGAATCTCATCACAATCGCAGCTTTTCGGAATTACGAAGATTGTCGCTCTGACATCGGATCATACAATGGTAGTTTGATGTTTACTTCAGTGGGTTCGAAGTTTGCTTCACCCGCTGGCCATTATCCTCGTTACTTCCGAGCTCACGGTCAGCTTTGTCATCATCTAACAGCACATTTACATTCTCGACAAGCAGAAATAAAGAAATTCGCACAGCTTTAGGTGTTGGACACAATACAGGCAGATGAAGCGAGGATGAATATGAGTAGAAACAACAATGGAATCCTTCCGTATTCGACAATTCTATCAACTCATTGGGCAGATAATGTAAAAAAAAATTTTGCTGAAACTTAGAAAATGATGAGCGAATTTGAGCAAGAAAAAATGAAAGGACTACGAAGGTTAAGAGACTGTTCTCACGAGCAAAAACGATCTTCATAAAAACCAGTTTCTGTACGTCTGTCTTCGTTGAACTAAGTTTGATACATTTTGATTACGAGTAAATACTTTTGTTTACCAGTCCGTCATATTTGACGGGTAAATACACAAGATGTACAAAAGTAGAATAAATTCGCCCACACGTTGTCCGTAATGTGATTCCTTGTTTTCAAAAAGTCTAAAATGTGTCAGGAGACGCTTGGTTTTCGACATACACGTCACTGTCGTACAGCGCAAGGTTTTAATAATCAAACCATAGTGCCTGTTAGGTGTGTGTCTGGACAGAGATGTGCGTTACGCGAGAAGTTGTACGGATCCACCTGATCGTCAACTAGCACTTCGAGGACAGTGGATTGGGGATCTTCATTGGCTGGTGTCCGTTGGCGACCTGCCTTCACAAGTGTCACGGGTATTGTGTTTCTTGTCTCACAAAGATGTGTTACAGTGGTAGAACACAGTAACGTCTGGGAGACGCCCATAAAGATAACGTAGTTCAAATTTCCGTCTATCGGTACCAGCTGGACTATTACAGTAAGCATGTGTTGACCGCATGTGCCAGTGCTCGTCGTGTGTGTATTCCATGATTATTCGGTCGCGACTGAGCCCTGCTGTACGCTGCGTGTCGTGAGTAACCTAACAGTGTACTTTATCGTCATAACGCCATTAGCATATCGAAAAATTAACGTGTTAAGACATGCAGTATGTTGTGCAAGATTTTCTACTTTCTTAAGAAGGAATGACACTACGCAACGCTAATGCGCGAAGTGACGAGTATTTTCATAATGTATATAAAACATCAGTCCGGTCCTCACATAACACGGTCCGCATACATTATTGAGGCCAGTGTGCTAATGTTATTTAGCGGGAAAATCGATGTTTGTTGTAAGACCTGTACTAAACACACAAATACACATATGTCCATACTGTGGTATGTGTAGCAAGGATGCACCAAAGGGAGGGGGGCTGCAGCCCGGCAGCCCCCCAAAACCACTCAAAACCGAAATTTAGAAAACACAGATTTTGTAGATATTTTGATATCAAAAATTTTACGTGATTTCCCGTTCAGCCTAAATCAGCCTCTGAAATCGGCTGATGACTAATACATTAGAATTTCGAAAAATAAATTAATAAAATTAAAAAACCATGAAGACAGGACACTGTGTTTGAGTCATGGAACAGGTAGTTATATTCGTACGCATATAAAGGCACTGGCAGACAGTGTTATTTTGTACTTATAACATGATTTTATAACACTATTTTTAATATCAAACATAAATTACACTCGTATATGGCCTCGGGGGTAGATCCCCGCCCCCTTCGAAAGAAAAATTCTGGGCGCGCACCTGATTTAGAGTCCTCCGGGGCTTTAAACAGTTAAGTATGAAACTACTGAAGTTAGAAAATGAAGTCGAAATGCGCAGTTGTGACTTATTTTCATGCATACTTTTCATCGAGAGGCTGATAAAAATCGCAAAAATACCAAGTAGGCTTACGGATAGCTGGGGTTCTGGAGTGACCTCAAGACAGATGGCTCCTGAATACGAACCAACGAACATGGGAACTAATTTTAACAGTGGGCTCCCAGAAGGTTGCGACTATGTTACTGTGACTGAAATGGCGTCACGTGCATTTTATTACGTGGTAGACTCAGTATGTGAAAGGGTTCTGCAATCAAGTTGAGCTGTAGTGTCATCCGGGGAAGCTTCCCGGAAAATATGCAAGGCCATCGGCATCACCAGCAGCTTATCTTCCTCAAGGGCACTAGCAAAGGCAAGTGAATAGTCCCAAATCGGAGAGCGTTTCTACAATGCCCTAATAGAATGCCAATGACGCATGTTAACACATTTCGGTGTGTTAGAAAGCGAAAATCGTGTTATATTTATCATGTCTGTCTGCCCGTCCGTCCGGATGTATCAGGATGACTCAGACTGGACGGATTTTGTGAAATTTCATATTTGCGATTGTTTCTAAAGTTTGTCGATACATTCCGATTTTGGTTAAAATGTACAAAATTGAGTAATCAAACGAAGCTGTACGTACGATAATGATCTCTCGCTAAGATGCGTGTTCATAAATCAGTGTTCACTGTGAGGTACGCCCTGAGGCCGAAGAAAGTTTTTATAACATAGAATGTGTTCTCTGTGAGTTATGATCTAAGGCTGAAGAACGAGTTGAGCACCGAGCATGATCGATTGTAAACTTCATCGACTTTTAAGAGCTGTCGACTGTAAATCTCCCTGCTGAAGATATCTCGATGAGTAATTGTCTACTGTAAACCTCCTACCAAGGTACTAAGAAATCTTACAATATGTGTTAAAACAATGAGTGTTCTTCTGGAGAGTGTTAACGAATTTAACGACTATGGACAGTGGCAGATCAAACGAACAAATATGTTACGCTCTACGGAATTTCCCAACTTGCTTTCATATCTGGATTTAATCAGTTCCATTACAGAATGTTGTATCGCAATGTTTTCCTTGCTGAGATAACTTAGAAACATCACCATCCATTTCGTTCCTACTGTCTTGCCACAACGAAAACCATCTTGGAGCCCCTTGTCTCTTTTCGTAGCCTCAACTAGGTGAATTCCATATAACTTCAGAAGCATGGTTTAATAATTAATTTGCACAAAGTGGCACTGGGACAGGATTTTATCGGCTTTCCCCTGTCAGTATCATTCCACCAGGGCACATATTAATTCATCACCGACGCTATATAATCCCAGGAACCGACAGCGTCCTTATGTAACACACTTAAAAATTAATCGGCCAAAATCGAGAAAAAATCAAAATCCGTAGGCCCAGTAGATCACTCGAGGAAAGTTTCGAACATGAGTACTATATCTAAGAGCAATGTTTGTGACAAAATTACGAAAGACAGAAGTTTTGGAAACACTGGCTGATGTTGGTCTGATAACTGTTGTTACTCAGTTTGCATTTCAAGTAGCTGAAATCAGGCTATAGAAAACGAAGATTTTGCAGTAGGTTAGTGTGGAAGTCATATTTGTTGCCTTGCTTTGAGTATTTAGCAAGGAGAAGACAAATAACAAATGTTCACGAAAGAACTGTTGCGGAAAATACTTCGACGTGAGACTGGGATGAAGTGACCAGTTTAAAAGAGGCTATTATCTGACGGGGAATTCCGTGATTTTTAGAGGTCACCTGGTGTTGTGAAGGTAGGAAGCTAAGATGGGTTAGACATGTAGCTATGATAGGGAATACAAGAAATACATATAAGAGTTTAGTGGGGAAACATTATGGAAAACATCAATTTCAAGACCGGGAAAGAGATGGATTGTGAAGATGGGAGGGAAATTTAAAGAGTTCAGGATTATGTCTTACGATAAACTTTCGTATTAATGGTGCTCATACCAGAATGTAAATAAGCCTACACGTACTGCGGACAGAAAGAAGCTAAAATTTACTCCAAAATCTAGATTTCCGTTTACTCATGTTTGTTCCCGATTACCACACTTTACGCATATTATGCATCAGAAGGCTACAGCCTATGAAGAAACTGAACGTCGCCAGAGGTCGGGTCGAATTCTCATCGCTGGCCACATTTTAACTACTTAGCACTACAAAGTGAGGACGCAATTCAAGAGGAACTAGATTTTTGTGTTACAGTCACAACAACCATTTCGTTTTGACACTCTGTTTGGAACAGGTTAGAAGGCAGAAGAATAGGGTTCGAGTCCAGGCAGGAGCAAGGTTCCTCTGTTCTCTATAACGCTCAGATAGGCACTGACGCCCACTCAAGCTCCTATCCAGTGGGTACCGGAGACGCTTTTAGCAGAAGTAAGGCAGCCGGAGCCTGAGACTGACCACTCACATCTGTATATAGTCGAGGTTACATTTATGGCATCACGCTTAATTAAGTCCAGGTATAAGTTAGGCACAAATGTATGTTAAGAAGTGTATGACATTGTTAGACTTGGCATACATTCCTTATCTTATTTTTGTAATACAGAGTTAGATTATCGTAATGTCTGTGCAATCGTATGTGTCCTCTAATAAATTTTAATACACTGATATGCGTGAAACGTTACGTGAAATGCGTGCTATTAGAAGCCGCCTCGCCTTTGTATCTTTTAAACTTCTTTTATTTGGTAATAACAGTATGGAAGCTGAACAGACGTCCGAGGTTCAAGGGGCCTAATGAAATTCAATTTAAGACCCTGCAACTATGTGCGATGACGGAGCTAGAACAACACGCACTCTGCCACAGTAACTGTTCTGAACATGGTAGCATAACATGACATGACATGACATGACATTCATCTTCCTGTGTGATATACGCAAACAATAAAGCACTGAAGTCTTTGAAAATTAGATGAAGAATTTTTGTCTGTGTTAAAAATTACAGACATGGTGAAGCAACCGAAGTTTTGGAGTTATGGTTTATTCTAAAAGTTTTGTAATAATAAAAATTTTATGTTGAAATGAATTATGTAATTAGAGGTAATGCACTCTCTGCCAGCACCAATATGCCTTTCTGTGGTCTCAAGACAGCTAAGTAACTAACACAGTACATGGTATATTCTTTGTTTTTTTTTTTTGAGTGGACCAGTGATTCAGACGTCAAGAAATATGCATCCTGTGTGGAACCAAAATCGTTGTCTCCCCATTTAAAAAGTGTACCATACGACGAGATTCCAGACCTACAGTTTTATTAATATTTTCACACCCTATTTTTCTTAGTAATTTAACATTCTTAACTCACGGTTTCTTGGTCTTCTATGTGATTTCTTCTCATATGCAGACCCCTGCGCAAATGCGGAAATCAGCAAAAACCCTTTCACGACGGATAAAAATTGTGGGCAATCGCGGATTGCGAATAAGGCTGCGGATATGGACGTGCAACCGCTAAGCAGTTTCAAGAGGAAGAAGATGAAAATACAGCAGAGCCTCCTGCGGGCGGGGGGAGGGCAATCATGGGAAACTTCGACAATTTCGAGGGTTCTTGCGACAGTGACGCTTCTTCAGCTGCTTCGCGACGGACGAAGTGTCTAAGTACGAGCGTAAGAAGGTTCAGTCTACTGAAATATTTGACCGTCTTGGTTGGTGGTGTCAACAACAGCAAGAATTCCTACATATTACACAGATAGTCTGTTTCATTCACTCCACCCAGTATCGAGCTCTGCCTCTGAGAGACGCTTTTCCACCACACGACGCGTGATTTAGGACCGACGGACCCGTCTCACACGCAGAGCAATTAACGTTATTTCCATGAACAGCAGGCGTCCCAAATATATGAGAAAGCTGCCGATAAAATATTTTATTTTTTTTAAACTGTATTGTCAAGTTCACTTAGAGATTCCAACTACAATAATTTCTCTTCTTATATAGTGCTGCCATTGATGACTGATAATTAGTGCTGCCATTGTAGCACTGTATAACTTTTCACCCTGCAAGGAATATATCAATTTAATTAAAATTTTTATCCAATATTCGTTGATAAAATACACAATATCATTTTGAAAGCTTCGTAACAGCCTTATGCAAAACAAAATTTTACATGTATATATCTAATGTTTTACATTTTCCGTGCGGTTGTCTTAAACACACTGTTTTACTTCCAGCTACTACGATAAGTTGCATATGTGTTTATAATATTATAGCTTCCTGATGAAGGCTAAAACAGAGAGCCGAAACATGTAGGAACGCAAAAACTGAACATTGTGCAGTAGCTGAAGATAAAACAGTGTGTAGACTTCTACATGCTTTTCTTAATCCATAATACAATATCCAATTCTTGCACAATATTGCAACGTATAATTTGCAACTAAGACATTATTAGAACTCCAACATGTTCTCATCGATTATGGGTGATGTTCAGAGAGAAAACACATCAATCAGATATGTATAAAACATGAGTTATAGCTTGATTAACGAGTTTTATCCCTGAAGTTGATTCTTAACGGATTGAAACGTGTTGAAAGCTTAATGTTTTAATTATACATTGCCAAAGTGTGCATATATTGGATATTGTACTGTAGATCGTCAATTAATCCATGGAAATGAATACGACAAAACGCTTTTCTTAATTTCACTGTATTATTGCTAATACGTCCCTCCTATCTTGTGAAACATACAAATCTACATAGTAATAAAATCGTTTCTTAGTCCTTTCCTCTTCTACCTACTTGTTCACAGTAGGTGAAGAGGATTCTTTTATTTTTATTTGTTCGC
Organism: Coptotermes formosanus; assembly: GCA_013340265.1. NCBI lineage: Eukaryota > Metazoa > Arthropoda > Insecta > Blattodea > Rhinotermitidae > Coptotermes > Coptotermes formosanus. The sequence goes on from BLKM01002183.1 coordinate 928,882, forward strand.
ACTCAGACACACAGCAGTCAGCAGGACTCCTCTGGATGAGTGATCAGCCGGTCGCAAAGACCTCTACCTGACAACAGAAACACTGTACAAGAGATAAACATCCATGCCCCCGGTGGGATTCGAACCCACGATCCCAGCAAGCGCTCAGCGGCAGACCTGCGCCTTAGACCGCGCAGCCACTGGGATTGGCTAGTAATAAAATCTGTGAATTAAGTGTAAAATCAAATCATTCCATTACAAAGCAATAGACTTTTTGTGACATTTATGGCAAATTATAGCTCTAACGGCGGGTGAGGATAAGAACATTGCGGTTGCGGGTAATGATAAGGCCCTTGCAGAGAGGGACACAACTTTATTCATCTACTCGGCGGTGTATACCCTTCTGGATTTCCAAAGAAAACATTATACATATGACCATCATGTATGATCACTTGTCGACTGTTAGATTTGAGGTGCTGACGTTGTGATTTTGAAGATTTATATCTTTTGGAATGTGACTCCATGTAGTTAGGTAGACAGATGCTAATGTTTTGGAGGAACGTGCTGCCTCACTCTTCAAAGTCACCAAAAATATGACGTCATTAGAAAATGACTTCCAATAACAAATGTGAAACAGACTGAATGTGGAAACGCTGTAAATGTTAAACTGTACTTTTCAATTCACATACACGATGAAGGCAGCGGAAAAATATGGAATACAGAGCCCATCGACATGGTGCAGGCCATACCTCACCGTTATATCCTTTCATTTTTTTTTCTTTGAAGGTTCACTCGAGCACTTTGGCACTCAAAGCTAAACAAAGCCTTTTTAGTAGCTCAGGTGACAGAAAAAGCGTCGCTTGAAAACGGCTACAGGCCTTGCCTCCATACGACAGCAGTTCATACACAAAACTGAACGGTTCAGGATCAGTCAGGGGAAATCGAAATCACCTGTCAACCGTGCTGTTTAGCTGATAATCTACAGACTGTTCCAGCGTACTGTTTCCTTAGTTTCAAGGGAGCGAACATGCACCGTTTGACATTTCGTGGTCAGGTATACGATTACTTCCTTTGGATTTCCGTTGTTTTATCGTAGTGTTCAAACAAGCACACGGGTGAATGATGGCTTGTCGCGCCGAAAATGACAGAGATGCAAGACTGCAATGTTGCCAGTTCTTTCATTTCAATTTGGCTGTCCTCAGACCGGTACCATACATGTCCAAACTGCGTACTTGTGACTTGGCAACGCCGTACAGAAGTCTGCTACTCTGCACGAGTATCTCTTGTTTCGAACAATCGCTGTCTTTAACAAGTAACTCGGGCATTTTTCTGAGCAAAAATCTGCAAAAACTTCATTACCAACGCAAACAGTTTCTTCCGTTTCTTTCACACTAACATAGAATAAGAAAGAAAGAAAGAAAGAAAGAAAGAAAGAAAGAAAGAAAGAAAGAAAGAAAGAAACAATCAAACACACACACACACAGGCACCCGCACACACAAACCATGCAATTAAACTCAACTGAGACGGCAGCCAGAAAATCTTACAGTAACATCAAAGAAGACAAACTGACTCTGATCTGTTTAACTCTCAACATATGACCCCGCCATTAACAACCACTCACCCTCCAGCTTGAATCTCAGAGCAGCACGTAGTTAATCAGCAACACGATTAGCGGTTAGGGGGGGATTTTCTTCGGACCTTGTGCGTTTTGAAAATATACATGCTTCGTTTTTGAGTTTGACTCAGTATTCATCAGACAGAACTGATACTTGTTTTAAAATATTATCTCCCCAAATGTTCAGCCGGCTCTGGCGTTCACTCAGCCTCCTATTTAATAGCTAGTATGGTTCTTTCCCGGCGGTCAAGTGGCCGGGACGTGAACTTAACCACTCACTTGCATCTAGTGTTGAGCTTAAGGATGAGTGGAGTTATACTTCTGCTCCCCCTATACGACTTCATGGTGTGGACAAGGAAAACTTCATCTCCGTCTACGGAAAGTCTTGTGGCTTCCATATTCGGGATGTCTTTGGCTGGAATCTCAATTGGCTATCTCACTTTTCTTATTCCCTTTGGGGAAGTCTGCAGTATTACCGAAAATATGCGACGGCCGCTTCCATATGCTCCTCACCAGACCACATTCTGTCATTCTATACTATGAAACTTCAGCAGTTAAAAACCGTTATGAAAAAGTCATCAAGCACCTATACAGATATTATTCCCACTGCAGCTCATGTTTTCAATTAATGTTTTGCGTGTTGGGCCTACGTTCCTTTGTACTGAACGGCTCCTTGATGATGGCAGCTCGGTGCCGAAACATGTAGAAGTTTTATAATAGCTCATGAATACGTTTTATCCAGGGCATAATATGGCGTCATAATTGTAAGAATATTCACGGCATGAATAACACAAAAAAATAATGTTTTGTGTATTTTCACCAAGCAGGTTAGCTCAGCTGGTAGTGTTTCTGAATTGTATTCGAGAGGTACCCGTTTCGAATCTCGGCCGGGGCACCGACTGTTCTGTTTCTTGTGGTTCCCCTCAGTTTCACCAGGCAAATAGCAGGATAGTATCGAAATTACTCCACGACAGCTTCCGTCCGAGTCTTTCCAGTTCACTGTTCATTGTCATTTAATCATTCGACGCTATACAATCTAGGCTACCGACAACATCGCATAACAATAAAGTACAAATAAATATATACATTTAGCATTACGGCCGAGGAAGCGTGCTTAGATTCCCTGCAAGGCAAGAGGTTTGTTTCCGTCAAAGCACCCAGACCCGCTATTGGCCCAACCCAGCTTCATATTGAATGGGTATAGAGGAATCTTCCTCCGGCAGTAAAGCAGACGGGGTGTGAACCTAACCACGCACCTCCACCTAGTGCCGAGGTTAATAATGCATGGAATTATGCCTACACTCACGCATGTGTCTTTGCTTCTATACAGGGCCGGGCTAAGAGGCAGGCCACCTGGGTGCCAACCTATAACGGCCACTAAAACTTCACTAGAGTAATCATAAATATGCCGCTGCTAAGGGAGTCACGCGGTGGCACGGTTGGTTGACACACTGCATTACAAACCGGAAGGTCGCGGGTTCGATTCCAGATGGTGTCATAATCCTTTCGGTCACATTATGGCCCTGGGGTGACTCAGCCAGGGATATTTCCTGGGAGTAAAGGCGGCCGATGCGTAGGGCTGACAACCTTATCACTTTCTGTGACGATTGTCTAAAAATCTGGAAGCCCCAACCTCCAGGAACCCTGAAGGCCTGTCCAGGCCTGTAATGGGATTACTTTAATGCCACTGACAAACTGTGGTTTTCCACACACGAAAGAATTTCTCGGAAAATTATCCGAAATTCTCCGAAAATTTTGCACCTTCAGAAATGTTTGCCAGGCCTATTCTAGGCCGAAAAGATTTAAAGAATATCGGTTTCAAGCGGCACCATATTTTTAGCTTGCCCGGGCGCCCACATTTCTCGCGCCGGCTCTGCCTTTACTTTTTGCTCGCCTTTAGTTCTCCACGTGTGAGTTACTCACCTGTCATGGAGTGACGGACATTTTCGACACGCGGTGCGCGGATTGGATCCAATCGTGCTGCAGTAGTTTGTAACTGTTCGCACAGTCGCAGCACCTGATCAACAGCATATAGCGTAATTTATTATGCAAGTGGCCAAGAGATGGCAGCATCATCATTGTTTATCCTCCTACCGAGCAGCAGTGTTCGGCAGACATGGTACGACCTGCACATCTGGGCCAGCCGTCTGCAGAGTTCTCTTTTTGGCATCCGTGCGTTGTGTCTGTCGAGCTGCATAGATGTCCAGTCTACCCTTGTTTATATTTGTGGGCTTTGGGGATCTTACATCAGTGTGGTTAAGATTTCGGTAACGAGAAGTTGATTCGAGGTCACGGGGCGAACGTGCGATTAGTGTGAGACTTTGGTGATATAGTTCCATCTTCGTGAAGCTTTTATGCTGCTGTCACTGAACGTGTCTGTTATCAGTGCTGTGCTGTTCCCACAAGAAACGACTAAAACATTATGTTTCCAGGCGAGCGACTATTTTGTAATTTTGTATCTTGTTGGTGATGGCTTGAGCTTTTGATTTGATTTATGTTAGGCTCTGTTTAACTTCGTTATAATTTGTTTCGGAACGTCCCTCTATACCACGTTTCCGTTACGTTCTTCGCAATCAACATTTCTTTCTCAATTCAGTTCTTCTTTGAAATGGACAAAAACTGTAGATAATATGGAAGATCCCTGGGTTCTGTGTAGCTGCACGGCCAACTGCATTGCTTTACTTGATATTTCCGCTTTTCTGCAGCCAGTGTTTAATCACTGTACTGCGTTAGGAGTGACAACATGTGCTATCTAATATATCTCTAGTGTAAGACGGACAGTGACAGCCGTAGAGGGTGGGGCAGTCCGTTACTTTCAGGACTGTTTGACATCATTCATGACAAGCCTAAAAAAGTAAACTTGTCTGTTTGCCTAAATAAACACCACACCTTCAAGACATAGTGCGGAGTGGAAGCATAGTGCCATGCGTTCTTAGATGGGAGTGGACGGCTAGCCGAATGCCCTAAGCCATTTACGCCCGAGGAAAGAATCCTTGCTGCCTATTTGGTAGGAGACTGGTTGGGCTTCAGAGCCTGTGTAGGTGCTTTGAAGAACAGAAAAATCTGTTTTCCCTTCAGGGAATCAAATCTCGATTCCTCGGTCATCCAGTCCATAGTTTAATCACTACACTGACTGAGCTACCCCAACTACAGTTTAAAAAGGTACTTTCCTTCGTAAGAGAAATTAGCACCTATGTTACACAATATTCTATTATTACCGACTGTAGCCTCTGGAGTGTACTACGTCAGTTCTTATGGAATCGCTGGTTTAATGCATTTCATTCGCTTTCGTATTTCTTCAGAGATGGGAGGGGAAACAGACGGCATTGCGCGAGACCTGATCTAATTCTGACACGAAACAGAAGTGGCAAAGACGCGACGGAGAGCGACGAAACTTCAGGGCGGGGCAATCTCTACTGGTGGAACTCCTGCTGACATCGTTCACCGGGAAGTTTCCCTTCGGAAGTGAAAATGGCACCCAAGTTATTAAACATCTTGTTGCAGAGGGATGACAGCAATGTCCAATGGGGATTCAGACTTTCAGGAGGGAAAGATCTAGCCAAACCGCTGACAATTGTCAAGGTACGTAATTAAATTTGGAATTATTCCAAATACAAGGCCAAGGTTAGTAATTACTGCGTTGAAACTGCAGGTGACATGGGCACCAGCCAGCCTCGGCATGGCACAGTTGCGATAACACATCAGACTACACTTCTGTCTCTTAAACAATAAAACGAATCTTCTGGATCAGAAACAAACCCAATTAACCTCTCTCCTAAACAGCGGCTCCATAATTTTGCCTCCCTGTTATGTAAAGTTGTCCCTGCTCACGGTTTGAAGACGTATGAGGGAGGTGGGGTATAGTTCCACTCATACGTAACCATGACAGTTGATGGAGGTGAGTGGTCAGATTCCAGCAACGGCCACTTTCCCGCCGAGGGTAAGATCCCCTGATATCCGTTTAATACAAGACTAGGTGGAATTGGTTTTCGGCCTGGACGTTTTGGAGTAAAGAAGAAACTCATGTTCCTGCCAGGAATTGAACAACAATTCCTCTGTCGTGCAGCCCTTAGCCTATACACTATAGTTGAAACTGCGTAGGGCCTTGCCTGATTGCGTAGTGATTTTTGCACCTCTTTAACAACTGTACGGCTTTGTCAGGGATCCTGAACTTTAACAGTTAAAGTACGTAAAAATTATATTGAATTTGAAGACCTCAAGAAAAAAAGGAATAAGAACAATAAAAGCTAAAAAAATATATATTATAATCGGATGGATGTGCCTTTTGCGCGGACCACCTGAATGAAGCCCACGGACCACATTTTGAGGACTTCTGTTCCGTACAATGAAGCAAATAAACTTCCCCTAGTACAACCCAGATTACACTTTTCTCGTGAACAGAAGAAAGACTAAACTGAGAGGGTAGCAGATTACAGTGTAATATATAAGTGTACTAGCAGTAATGGTAATCGGAGTTTAAGTAAGTCCGAATAGTAGGCCAAATATTGTAAATAATAGCCTGTTTATAATAGGCGCTAGTACTTGCAGATAAGTTGTAAATGCTGACCCGAGCTTTATTTGCAGCATGACACGACCATAGAAATTGTAGACTTATTTTTAGCATGACGTGTGCTGTAAATACTATGCTTAGTAGTAGCCTGAACTCTTAATTGTAGCATGGCGCGAACACGTAATATTTAGTGGTCGACTAGACTAGACCAGAAACTACAAATTGCATTTTGCGGTACAGTTTGGCGAGTAGCGCATAAACCATACAATAGAAAGAACTGTAGTTTTATGCGGATATTAGCAGAGAAACTGTAAACAGTAGCCGTGTCCCATCACAAAGATCGTGCCCCTAATATGGGCTCTAACTGACCTGTACCTGACAACACACAACACTCACAAGAGACAGACATCCATTCCCCCGGCGGGATTCGAACCCGCAATCCCAGCAAGCGAGCGACCGCAGACCCACACCTTAACACGCCCGGCCACCGAGATCAACAAAGAATAGTATTTAAAACACATTAATTAAGTCAAAACACATTCAACTAAAAGTTAATTTTTTTTGTGCTGTGATATTTGTCTGTATTCTAAACAGTTAACTGGCCAGAAACTGTAATTAACAGCTGACTATCGAATTGCAAGTGACACCAGTATATGACTCAAATCTCGTAAAAATCGTTACTCCAGAAGCACTGGGCACGGTGCTGCTGTTGACGCTGCGAGAGGGGTCAGGGCATCGGCACGTATTCCAGGAAACCGAATGCATAATCTTTCTTCCCAGTGAAGTTTATTTCCATCACGCGTTACTAGAGTTAATTTTAATTCCCTGTAATCCACCAGTGTGTCTTGACTTATTCTTGACTTCACTACTTGAAATCTAGCTGTTGACGGGGAACTAGACTCTTTCTCGTGACATTGGGCCCCATTACCTTTGGCAAAATGGTTTTTGGGCAGAAAACATGTCTAAGTATTGGAATATTCAGTGTTGATCCTACTTTTATGTGATATGAATCGTAGTCGAAACTAAAAATGGGCTTATAATATAAGAATCTTTAGTCTGAACAATCAAGTCTTCTGGGATATTACACTATCTCCTTCTTTGACTGAATAAAACGAAGGCACTACAATCTTTTGAAACGTCGGGAACTATTCACCTAACGACTCAGCGTCCCATACCAGAAGGCCCGAATCTTCAGCGTCTCCACTCCGAGAACCTCAAAGCTCGCATCAATATGCCTCCTTAATGGCCTTCGGAAAAACTGTTTCCAACAATGACTCTAAGCAAGGCAGACACAATGTAATGTGCATGTCAAGTTAGAATGTAAGTACTCTGAAGTTTACTGTACTCACTATAGTTTAACTGAATGACTTTTATGATGTATAAAAATTTATGACATCATTTAGTCGTTTTGTTTTTTAGAATGTCAGGTGTGACGATGCTCTTTCGTTTTAACTCATTACATTTCGATATTATGGAGTCATGCAACCAGTTTGTCAGTCAGTCCTGTTTACCCCACAATCTGTTCAAACCCTCCCATATGTCACATACTGCTTTCCCTCATTCGGCTCATTCCTTCTACCGTGAAGTAAGAGACTGCATGTTCCTCCGAAATATTTGTAGCCGCCCACCAGTTTACACGGAGTCACATCACACAGGACTGAAAAAGTAATTGTAGTACATTAGTTTTTACAGCAGAACAAGGAAATATAGTCGTGTGTAAGGTTAATACAGCGCCTATAAATAACTTACTTGTATGTTAACACTAAAGTGAATGACATTTTCATGATGTTTTATATCCAACATCATACATTTCAAAGTATTGCAGAGAAGGTTCGAACCGGTACGAGCATTCCCATTCCTACAGTCACTGTTCGTATTGTAATACTGAAGATCTAGCAAGGAGGTAAGAACAGACCTCATAAAGCCTAATTGTCTGCGGCACAGATTTCTAGTACTACATATGGTAAAACTTGTCTATGTTGGCCACCTTGGTTTCCATTCAAAGCCGCCCAACTTACACAGGTGGCCAACTTATAGAAACATACAAACTTCATCCGGGGTGAAGGGTACTTCTTCAGCACTTTCAATCTCATCGGCTGAAGCCGTGTCCTTCTCAACATCCAATGGAAGACAGCATGTCCCTTGGTTTAGCCCCGTATCTTCCTCACACTCTTCATTTTTTTCCTGGTGGTTATTAAATCCCGCTCGTTGGAAGCTCTTCATAAACGTTTCCCCTGAAATCTGTTTAACCATGGAACTGCATGTAACGCTGATCCTGATTTGTTAAAATCAGACTTTGTGTTTTTAATTTTTGCGATTGTGACAATGTACTGTAACATTTGCTGGCGATATCGCGGTTTTACTGTTCGTATGAAACCTGGTCTAAAGGCCGAACGTCAGGTGTTAGATATGCTGGAAGGAATTTCACCTATACGTTGTTCGTCATTTTTGCCACACAGTGCCCGGCTGCGTTGTCAACAAGCAGCAAGATTTTTCGATTTTGTTTTCTCATCATATGATTTAGATCTTCAAGCCATTCTTCAAAAATTTCCTGGGCCATCCATGCCTTTTTATTCGAAAGCCAATCAACTGGAAGATGCTTGGTGTCTATCCGTTGTTCTTTGAATGCACGAGGACGTGCAGCATTACCGATGAACAGAGGCTTTAACTTTTCACCAGTAGCACTACAACAGAAAAGAACACTTAATCTTTCCTTGGATAGTTTCCCACCTTTACATTTTTCCCCGTTCTGGATCAAGCTTTTTCTTGGCATTTACCGATAAAGCAATCCTATCCCATCTGCATTAAATTGATTTGACCGTGGGTATTCGTTTATTACCTGGTGCAGTTTTGATTTCCAGTCTTCAACCGCTGCCATGTCTACTGCTGCTGATTCACCAGATAGGAATCGAAAGTTAATGTTGTGTCCTGTCCTGAACGGTTCAAGCCATCCATTGCTTACCTGAAAAATTTCAACATGAAGCCTCTGTGCAGTTTCCCTGGCTTTTGCTTGAAACATTGGTCCAGTAACAGGAATATTCATTCCACGACATTTTAGAAAATATTGTAGTGTTACAGGATTAACATTCTCATTGTCAGTTCTTCGTACTTTTCTTTTTCTTTCATCACTGCAGTTTTCTTCCCAAGCCTTCAGTATTGCGCCCCTGTTTTTGTTTATATTGCCAACAGTGGATTTCGCGACACCAAAGTGCACAGCAACCGTTCGTTGACTAACAACTTTGTCAAGTAAGTACAACACTTCTTTTTTCTTATCGATATTCAACTCGTTTAACCTTTTTCGCTTAAAGCTCATGTTGCGTTTTCAGAAGTTCTTTAAATGTTACACGCTAACAAACGGCCGGACACCACCAAAATCAAACCTTGCATTATCACTTGTGAAAATGTACAGCTCCGCCTTAGCGGGCACTCAGAGCACTCATTGCCCACAGCTCACATCAGAAGCACGCATCAGGAACAACCCCCCCGCCGGAAGTCCAATAATGACCCACATTAGAGTCGGACAATATAACACACCTCTGTTGCGATGCAATAAGATGTAAGTTTGGGACCGCTGAAGCAGTTTTCCCCGCAGAACAACAGTAAAGTGTTATCTTCATCCCGTCTTAAATTTATAAGAGGTTTCTACAAAATGTCACAGCACACATACTTTATTGGACTTAACTGAAGTTTTCTAATTCAATCTAGATGCAAGTGTCAAACAACCTCACCCAGCTTGAATAATTTTCAACGGTAACAACAGAAAGCAGGTACAGTACATAACCCTGCCAATGAACAAGCACTGCAAGTACAGTTATGGATTAGTTCCACCAGATAATTTCAAACTGTTGTCCACACTTGTGGAGAAAGGATGGAGGTTGAGCGGGCAAAAGGTAGTTCTGCTTATACAGTAAATGAGGATTCGATCTGTATAGAGTATGACAGAAAAAATATAAAATCTTTAGGTTGGCCAACATAGGGAGGTTGCACTTGTACATAAAGCATAACACTAAACTTGAAAACTGTGGCCTAGGTTCGAGATAGGCTGGTGGACAAGTTCTGGAGTAACGACCATGTATAATATTGTATGAATTTGATGGTTCCATAAAAATGTGGCCAACTATGACAGGTGGCCGACTTAACAAGGGTGGCCAACTTCACAGGTTTTACTGTAATTCCTATTAGAGTTAAAATTTTCCCTGTCATTCCATGAAGGAATCTAGGGACAGTAGACGTGTAGTTCCACTCTTTCTTAACTTCGGCCCTGGATGGAGATGACTGGTCAAATTAAGGCCTCGGCCGCTTACCCCCGGAAATGAACACCGGTACCCATTGAAGAGGAGGCTGGACTGGCCTCCAGGAAAGGTCTGGACGGTTTTGGAGGAGAGAAAATTTCTTGCCCCTGACGTGATTCGAACCTCGGACCATCCAGCCTGTAGCGCGTTGCTATGCCGACTATACTATTTCATTGTATTTTGTAGAAAAAATCTTTTTACTTAAGTACAGCTTACGTAAGCCTGAAATTTAAGTTAAATTTCTCACACATAACCTCAGAATAACCCAAAGTCGCCATGTTTATAATTTTTATTCACAAGTTATATTTTATACACAACCTGTACATATCTTCATGACTCACCATTGCACCAAACATCACAAGACTATCTCCAGTGGTCCATTAGTAATCGCCATAAAACCGAAAGCTAAAAAAATTTGTCGCACGGCCACCATGTTATTATTTCACATCTTACAAATAATTACCTAAACTAAAGTTGCTTATTTATCCAAAATAGTTAACACCTATTATACACAAATACAGGATCCTAAAATAGGTTGCACTATGTCACTGTTGCTTCACAGGTTCGCGCCTCCGCCATGTCATTATTGCTGACTGTAGGAAATTAAAGAGAGGCAAAGTCACGGGTATTCCGTACCTATGCACTGTTATTTTTAAAGCATGAAGAAAGTGGTTTAGTTCAAGAAGAAAATTCCTGAAAATAGCCCACAAAGAGCAGCAACAACTCTCTACCTATCAACTTACCGAGCAGATTAGATGAGCGATATCTCTCATGTCTTTCATCCAAGAAATCTCCATTTCGAAAGATGTTTGTGTAACAAATTATCACAGCTGATGTTATGTCTGTTTTGAGTCTCTTCAAACCCTGGGATTAGCCATAACAGCTTTCTGCTTTGTCATTCAAACAATGTCCTCCCATCTCATTCCACTCAGTTCTATAGCCTTCCACATCTCCTACAGCTGAAATGGCAGGGATGCACAAATCCCGGGCACCAGGTCGCCTAGGCGAATAAGTTTTATACGGTAGCGTCTAAAATTTATGGGTCCTCTGTATGGAATTTGATTCGTGTCATCATTCTGACGTCTTGAATTTTGTGGTGGCTTCTATATATTTGGAGAATTGCTGGACCCCTTTGATACAGCATCACTAAATAAAACACTGACCAAATTACTACTTAGCAAGTGAACACATATCTCAGCAAAGTGTTAATGCAGCTACATTTTTTCGGGACGTATCCATTTCAAATCTCATCCAGAAGACATGATTGAAGTGTTTTGTGCTTTGCTTCGGCCTTTCCAGGAAAGAGCCGGGAAATTAGTCCTGCCTTGTGAGAGGCTGCCACGACCCCTCAATCCTACACGTTTATGCCTACTTACCATCTATAATTATCTACCTCATTAGAAGCTACGGCAATGTCTGCAGTTAAAAAGTACCATTAAATAACACAAAAGACAGCCTATCAATCACACACTTTACAGTGACCCAGCAAGGCTCAGCCTTTTGATTCGTGGTAGGATCCTATTCAGTTTCCATTACTGACGTCATGGAACGATTATGTATTGTGTTCTGGCTCTTCAAGGCGGATTCCAATGGCAACATGCCATTGGAATCCGCCTTGATATTATGATTTGTGACATACAATGGTCTGCAGCATTTTTTCGTGGAATTTAGGTTTGGTTCAAAAGATCTTCCATGACTTGCTGAAGTATGTAGGCCAATGCGTACTAAAATTTCAAACTGTAACTGTAACTCAAACATTTATGGATATGATGGGGCTCTATTTGACCAAATTTAAGATAAATTTATAAAACAGTACCAACTAATGCACTTTCTTTATTATTATCAACTAGTGTTTTTCGTTACACCATATGGCGGCATTGGTTTTGTGAAGCTTCACTTTAGTATTTTTGTAGATGCTGAGTAGTCTTGCCTGTTGGACATTTATAAACTTTATATTGTTACCACCTTCCATTTTGCAGTATATATATATAAAACAGTACCGACTAATGCACTTCCTTTATTAGTATCACCTAGCTGATAATAATAAAGAAAGTGCATTAGTTAGTACTGTTTTATATATATATATATATACATATACTGCGGAACGCACGGCGGTAAAAATATAAGTTTAAGATAAATTATTTATTATTTCTCATTGTTATGTATTGTGATTAGGTCTGTAGCTAAGCACGAAGAACCGAAAGCACAATGTTTACTATAGGTTACGTACCGGCAGCAAAGTCGCAAATAATCGACTTTAAAAATGTGTATATTACTTGTAGGAATGCGGTGGAAATTTTATGGTTAAATTGTTAAGAACAAACTTCATCAAAACTGCCTCAAACTGCCCTAAGCAACATAGAAATACATTTCTTTCCGTCATAATTTCACTAATTAAAAGAGTCGATGGTTGAATGATTTGTCACTCAGATGCAAAATGAACACTGTGAAGCACATTTTACTTCAACTGACAGCTATTAATTCCATTATTACCACTATAAGCTTATTTCCTTGATTATTATTATTATTATTATTATTATCAACATTATTATTAATGATCTCAAAATTGCACCAAGTAGGAGAAAAGAACGGCAGAGCCTTTCCTCTGAACGCATCCTCTAACAGCCTTCCTAACAATCAGCTGCCATCTCTACCTACTGCTTCTACGGTACGCCCTTCCACTAAACCACTGTTAGTCTTAGGCTATATACTAAGTCAAGATTTCGCAGAATATGCACACAGTCATTTGTGAAAATCTATATTCCGCAGTCACTGTCGTTTGGTGATCCTGCCATCTACAATCCCCATGCATAACCAGTAAGAAAACCATAAGCGTAACGGGAAATACCTACTGGGCACAATATGTCTTACTTTTATCTGCTGTGTTTGTCCAAACTTTTTTCCTCACGATAAATACCTGGCGAGTGACGCTCCTGTTGCGCTCAGAAAGGCGTCTAAGTTATCTGATTTTAACCAAAATAGGATTGTGTCGAAAATTTTGAGTAAAACTTCCCTCTATTGACTTTCATTTAAAAAAATTCCTTTAACAGTTCTCACATATGGGCAGACATGGGGACATGGGCGGTTAGGTCTCACGATGGTACTGCTAATGTTTCTCGTGTAACATCCCAAAGGCTTGAAATTTCAGGTATGGAGAAGCTAACAGGCGAATTGTTAAACTTTTCATTGCGAACGTGCCCAGGAGAAAATAAAAGGAAATATATACAAAGGGAGACATACAAATAGAGCGACGAATGGGAAAGATCACAAAAGAGGGAGGAAGGACGAATTAAGCAAAAAAATATAAAAAGAAGTAATGGAAGAGGAAGGAAACAACCAAAGAAAAAATTAATTAAAAAGTGACGAAGTAAGAAGAACCGAAAGAAAAAGAAACGGAAGAAAACGAGAACGAGAAGGTCTTCTAGGCCGTTAACTCGCTGCTTGGTGCTATATGGACTTTGTTTTGCTTTGTTCTTCGGCAGGTTTCTGACACTCGGGATAGGTGATGTGTGTTCACCTGCGTCTTACTGTCACGTTCAGCGCTCTGACGGCGAAAAAAAGAACTGTTAAGAACTGTTAACAAACGAATTAACTATGGTTTGTGCGCACAGATACAGTAATAAAAACATAATATCGTAAGGGGAGAAGCGAAGCACCGAGATATGCGAATTTTATTCCATTTGGTGCATATTCTGCCGTTATAACATCTTATACCAAAAGCAATGCACAAACACAATTGCTTTATCACTTATTACCTTATCGTGTCCGTCTCTCTATTCGTATAAAAGTCATCACCTTTTGGAGGTATTTAAAAAAAATTGGTTGGAATATGGCCTATGTAATAAAAGCTTATTTTGCGCCAAATTATATTACCACTGCTGCCAACAGACGAAAATGAAAATTACGCTGTTCTTCAATAAGTTGAGCTAGACAAGTGCACCTTGCTGTGGCTTATATTAAAACTACCGAAGTTTATCCTTCCATCAAGAGATGGCGTTAGTGTGCATTGTTGCGTTGTGCATTTAGTTGTGAATAACATGGCGATTGTTCAGGAACGTTCCCGCCGTGTAGTCTGGCTTTTCGAAACAAAGTCATTGATTAAGACACAACGAAATTACGGCGCACATTCAAATAAACCACCTGCAAGTGAAAAGACCATCAGATACTGACAACGAAGATTCTTGGAAGCCGGTAGCGTCCATGATCTTCCTGGAAGTAGTCGGCCAAACGTGAGTGATGATGTTGTGGAGCGACGTCAAGAACCGTTTACACGAAGCCCCACAAGATCTACATGACGAGCTTCGCGCGAATTGAGAGTTCCACGTGCTACCGCATATAAAATGCTGCATAAAAGGTTGAGGTTAAATGCGTATACGGTTCAACTAGTGCAACACTTGAAACCTGTATTAAGCGTCAGAGTTTCACACAAGAGACGCTCGATTGCATTGACGATGAGGACTTCATGAAAATAGTCACCTTCTCCGACGAGGCTACGTGTCTCAGGTAAAGATCTCAGACACAATGTCAGGACTTGGGGTACCGAAAATCCACACATTTTTATGGCGCAGATAAGCAAGAATCCAAAAATTAACGTGTGGCGTGGCTTTAATGCATAACCAAGTTACTGGCCCTTTCTTTTTCCAAGAAGCAACAATCAATATGAATCCCAGCCTGGAATCACCTGCACCTGTATTCAGTACGTCAGATTGGGCACCTGCAACCACACATTATTCTGCAAATGGACGACGCTCCCCCTCAGTGGGGTTTACCAGTAGGGGTACCTGGACCAGAAATTTCCGGGAAAGTGGATCAGCAGAGAAGGCCCACTCCCTGGCTTCCTTGTTCCCCAGACATAACACTATTGGGCTTCTTCACGTGTGCTTATATCATGAGCATTGATTACCAATGACCAATTCGCGGACTTGAGTCTATCACGGGTGAGATCGTGGCGCTTTATGTTGACATGCTCCTCCGCACATAGCAAGAGCTTCAATATCGACTGGATATTGTCCGTGCTACCAAGGTTGGGCATTTTGAGGTGTACTAAGGTAAGCTAAAAATTTTGATAATTTGAATATAAGCGACAGCGAGATGCAAATTTGTAGATCAGTTCTCTTAAGAATTGTGTTGTCTTGAAATCCCGGAGGAACTTTGTGGACAAATTGTACTTCCACTCCCCCAGAGTCCTTCCTGGCCTCGTGCTTAGTTAGCCAGTAATACTTTTACTTTTAACACAAAAAATCATTTGTTAAAATATATCTACCTTAAAACTTAAGTTTCTAATTCCTGTGTGAAATTCGTTTTTACATTATTACCTTACTCTACTCTACTCTACTCTACTCTACTCTACTCTACTCTACTCTACTCTACTCTACTCTACTCTACTCTACTCTACTCTACTCTACTACTATTACTCTAATTCTTATTCCTACAGGCCTATATGCAGCACTAGCGATTTGTGTCTGCTCTTTTAACTTTTAATTTTTAGTACACTTGTTCTGTTGAGTGAAGTGGTAGCTAGGATAATGTTACGGCTACATGTGTCTGGTGTGTTAGTTTTTTGGTGATTGTAGACAGTTATATATCGTTGGATCCTTGGTATAAGTAATCGCCCTAACAATATCAAGTAACAGAGTATCGTAGTTGAGTGGTTTGAAATTGTCTTTGAGAACGTCCCGGATTTGAATCTCGGGCAGATGACTTATTGTGAATCAGTTTTTGTGATTTCTCTCAACCTTTCTTGGCAGGCAGTAGGACGACACCTAAATTTGGACAGTTGGTACTTCTTTTTACACCCTTTAGAATTCATAATTACAATCATTCTTTCACTCGACGCCATTGACACATCCAGGGGCGGGGGGGGGGAGGGGAGTTGCCGGGCTGCAGCCCCCCAAACGAAATTTTAAAAACACAGCTTTTGTAGACACGACCTTATCAAAGGTTTTACATGATCTACACTTCAGCCTAAATAAGCCACTGAAATCTGCTGATGACTAGTACATTGGGATACTGAAAAACAAATAAAATTTACAAATGTGTAGATTATTTCCTTTTTCAGTTAGTTGTAATTTTCCCTGTAACCTAACTAGATGTCGGCTTAGAGATTTTGACATGATTCTCGTAACAGAGTTATTAAAGTCAGACAGAAATGATATATAGCCTCAGGGTCAGCCCCTTCCCCCCCAAAGTGAAATTCTGGGTGCACCTCTGGTCGACTCTTATAATATACAGGGTGTACACAAAAGAATAGTGCGGTTTCAAAAGTTAACAAGAAATTTATTTCTCACCTTACACGGGCATAACGTACACCGTCAGCAGCGGCAACTGTCCAAGTTTCTCATGCGTTAATCACAGTCCTTCAATGTGTGCACCCTGGGTCACACGACACGCATCCACACGGTAATCAAATTCATCCCAGACTCGGTGTAGCATGTGCGCTGTAATGGTCTGCGGTGCATGCGTTATCCGATCACGAAGTTCCTTGAGGGACATGGGCAATGGTGGTAGGTAAACGCTGTCTTTAAGCGTTAAGGACAGCGTTTCTTGTTAACTTTTGAAACCGCACCATTCTTTTGTGCATACCCTGTATATGCAGTAGAAAAGCGTCGTTAAATAATTCAAGAATCAGACTTAAAGCAACGGTATCAAGTGATGTACAGGCATTACAAATAACGAATTAGTGCTTGCAAGAATGAAGTAAGGGAGAACTTTAAGATCGGAAACACCTTATTCGTCTAATCAGAATAATCAAATAAAAAACATGGTCTGATTTGGGACAGAAAGACGTAGATAGGAGGGTCTTTGGGATGTATGTTGTGACCATGTGAGGGGAGTATACTGACTCAAATAGGATCAGCACTGATAAGAAACTTAATCTGTGAAGCAGAGTTTTTCTTAAGAAGCCAATATTTCCTCAGCTGGTCAAGAATTTTTCCTCATTTTTGTGGAAAACAAAGGTTCATTACCGTATTCAAAACAGCCCACCACTTTTCCCGATCCTGAGCCACACTAATTCAGTCCACACCCTGTCATCCTGTTGGCTTAAGGTAAGATCCAGCATAATATGATCTTATCTACATCTAGGTTTTCCAAGTGGT
Source organism: Coptotermes formosanus (assembly GCA_013340265.1). Classification (NCBI taxonomy): domain Eukaryota; kingdom Metazoa; phylum Arthropoda; class Insecta; order Blattodea; family Rhinotermitidae; genus Coptotermes; species Coptotermes formosanus. The sequence continues at coordinate 946,376 of BLKM01002183.1, forward strand.
TTCCTTCCTTCAGGTGTCACCATGACAATCCTTTATATATTTCTCTTTTTCCCCTGTAGTGTCCTATGCCCCATCGATCTCAATGTTCTTGAATTGATAACACAGGTGAGTGTTTGGTATTACAAATAATGAAGCTCGTCTTTATGCAGTTTTGTCCAGTCTCTTGTTACATGCTCTGTCTTAAGCCCAATGCGTATCTTCCTTACTACCGTCGAACACCCTCAGCCTATGTTCCTAGCTCAGTGTGAGACACCAAGTTTCATACCCACATAAAATAACAGACAATTATATAGCCTACTTCTGTATACTGTAATGTTTATATCTTTGGATAGCAAACAGAAAAATAGAAGATTCTGGACCAATGGTAGCAGGCATTCCCGGAATATAATTTGCTTATCTTTTTTCATGCAAGCAGTTTTCATTTGTTATTGTTTTTCCCCAACACCTGAACTTTGCCACATTTTCAAAGGATTTATTACTCGTAGCTATCTTCATGTTGTGATTTTGCCTGCATTCTGTTAACGAGATTAGAAGATGTACTTACTCAACATTTACTTCTCAACTAACTGATGGCGGTGACAAGGTGACGTAAGCACCGCACTGAGACTCTAGAATGTTCGCAGGAATCTCTTTTATCGACTGGTCTAGTGTTCAGAATCTCTGCCTCACTGTTTCAATCCGCCATCTGCTGGAGCTCGCACAACTACGTGCAGGCCGTGGCAGAGTTCCAACAGACGGCCACATACGATGATAGATCAGCAACGAAGAAAATATCACGAACTGCGTCCTTACTTAAAATATAGCTTTAGGCATTCATATAGCTTAAAAAATCTGTACAGACTGATTTTAACAAATTCAGAACTTTCAATGCGAACATATTCTCTCTGCCTTCCAGTAGCTAGGTAGTAGAAACATTTTTACAAATCTCCGAACACCTTCACCTACCTTGTACTGAAAATGGGCCAAGGAATTTATTTTGCGTAATGCAGCAGGCTGTTTGTAGACAAATCAATTAAATAAACTGTTTAGAGTAAAAGCTACAGCTGTGTTCCTCAGCCCATGGCGCGTAGTTAAATATATAGCCGTCAGGAAATTCCAGTTGGCATTAGGGCTTACGATGTGTCGACATTGTAAGAGTAATATTACAACTATCCACTATCTGCTTTTTTACTTTCCTTTTAGCGAGTAACTAGCTTGTGTCGAACAGTGTTTATTATTGCGGCAGGCCGAGTTGTAAGGTCATATCCTTGGACGGCGATGTTAATCTGTGAAATTAAATTATTCCATATGAGCTCGTGCATAGGCCTAAAATTTACTGCAGATATTCTGTGTTGATGTTAATAACATCTCCTATTTTAATTAATTAGTTTATTAATTACATAATTATTATTTTTTCCATGGAACAATAGCCCCTATTGGGCCAGGACCCTCTCATTATCGAGGCTTCACGATCACACTCACACTACATTCTGTAGGACTCCTCTGGACGAGTGATCAGTCCGACGCAAAGACCTCTACCTGACAAAACAAACACTCACAAGGGGCAGATATTCATGCCTCCAGTGAGATTAGAAACCTTAATCCTAGCAAGCGAGCGGCCACAAACCCACGCCTTTGACCGCACGGCCACTCGGATCGGCAGTTAATTTTTGTATTTTATATAATAAAATGCTTCTGTGTTGTTAATAATTATGTTTTAGACTGTTTTTTTGTTTACTTTTGTGTAAGCTATTTAATGACGCTGTTAGTAAAGCGTCGAATGAGTCGACAATACGAAATTATGAACTCTGACTTATATAGGAGGAACCGGTCATGGCCAAATTTAGGGTACTACGCAGGAATTCGACTGAAAGGAGTGCGGATTTCGGCGAAAATTCTCAGTGAGGACTGGCGGTGTAAGGACGGAGATTAGAAATGGCTGCTTCCCGAATGCATGTCGAAAGCGTAACAGCATAAGCCAACTGACTTAGTTTGTAGACTACTGTGTCTACCGCAAAAAGTAAGAACAATAAAATAATAATAATAATTCAATTCTCATTTACTAACGTGCTAATTTAAAAGCGCAGTGGTCAATTATAAAACCGGCACAATATCAACACAAAAAATCACATGAAGACACATCATAAACAAACAACCGAACGTAACAAACAACAACACGTTAGATTTATAACAGATTCAGCACTTAAATTAACTATTGAAATAGTACTGCCCAAACAATTAATTACATAAAACATTAGCGTAAAATGTACAAAATATAAACACATTAATTACAAAGAACCTAACTGTATTAAAAACCACGCTTTGTGTGAAAGGTCAGGGACTGAACTACAAGGTGAAATCTCTTTAAGGGATCTGAAGTTATCGACGTCTAACAATGCATTAATCACAACAGACCTTCCATTTCTGTCCTCGTTTTTGCTTTTCATAGTAGCGACGTAACTTCAATCAGACAAAAAGACGAACACTGCCGTAGGTAAACTAATTACATGGGATGATGTTTTAGGATGTCACGGCATTGCGTGTCGTGACTACCGTCTTCTGGTATGTGACGCCGTGTAGTTACATAAATAGAAGTTGATTTGATGATCAGAAAGATGGCTAAAGGAAAAAAAATTCCCTCTTAAATTTCAGTGAGCTTTTCTACTAGTCTTAAAATCGTATTTAATTTACATTCTGAAATTTCCCATGTCTACGCTTCAACCTTCTGCAGGGAGGTGGCACCACTGACGTACACAGTTTAGTTGCATGATCATTTCATGTGTTCTGCACTTTAGCTGAGGGCATTTATTACCATTTATCCATTGGCCAGTGACACGTATCAAAGTATTTAAGAGTGTTTTTTCACTGATGACCCCAATTTCACTTGTACTGATGTACCTCGTGACACAGACTTTTTACCATGGCGTTCTTTACTTGCAAATGTCATATATTTTCACGGCACACACGTAAATGTTATTCCATATACGCCCACCAGACAAGTACGGCCTTACCCTTGCTGATTTTCAGGAAAATCAGAAATACTGAAAATCAGTATGTCCAAGTATGTGCAGATATCTTATACGTAATTTCACCCACATCCGACAACAAATGTTGAAGATAGAGGTAGAAGTGTATTGGCAAGCCTGAACAATGCGTCACTGTCACTGAGCCGATTTTCACGAAACAAATGCTAGCTCGAGAAACTTTCGTAAAGGATTCCAATATGGAATTTCATGAATAGGTAACAAATGGTTTAGTCCCTGACACTAGGCCACAGGCAGGCAGGCGGAAGGACGGACGGACCTGGTCTCCAAATAAGGCATTTTTTGAAATCCGCAAAGAACGCATAAGAACAAGTAATGTTTGGTGGTGGCATTTCAAATGGAAACCTGTTGAAGGCAGAATACGAGGGTTCAGCGTCGCTAATGCGAAAGACGGGCATTGGATGCCTTTATGAGGCAATGTCCTTCACATCCGTTGACACATCCCCTTATTTCCCTTCCAGCCTTCTTCATCTAAATGTTTCCCTTCCCCTTCTTTCTGGAGCTCTAGAGGTGCTTTCACATAAAAATTCTACACTTATTCTTGTCTCAGTCATACTAGCCGCATACCCAACCCAATGAGATGGACGAAACATGCAGCGTGCATACGAGAAGTGAAAAATGAATACAATTCAGGCAGAAAACCTGAAGGGAACTACCACGCGGGGGACCTAGGCGTAGATGGAATATAGTAAATGGACCTTAAAGCGGTAAAAACGTATGGGTGTGCAGTTTATTGAACTCACTCAGTATAGCCTAGCGAATATTTATTTCATGTGAACGACATCGGTTTAATAATAGGCTGCAATTTGTTGACCAGATGAGAGACTGCAAGCTTCTCACAAGGATCTGCTGCACGTTATGCACTGCCCCTACTGCTGATTAGCTCGCTCTTTAAACAAAATCTATTCACTGTAGTGTGATGTCAGTTGTGGAACATGCTGCCTGTATCTTCAAGGCAGAAGACAGGGTTTTCTAGCATGGAGATTGAGGCATCACAATCCTACAGAAACTTAGTTCAGCTCTACTTAGTAGCACGGCGTGACTCATCTTAAATTGATACCGCTGTGAGAACCTCAGTCTCACATATCTATAGTTCTACTGTTGGTTAGCTTCATAAAGAAGTTATCACATGCACTAAACAGGCATGTACCAGTCAGGAAAGAAAGTTAGCGTAGAAACAAATTAGTAGCTCTTCGTACTTCCAAAGGGAGTAGAGCTTCCACTTTTCTGATCCGTTGGACATGATAATCCTATGAATTACAAACTTGGCAACGAAGGAGACGCGTTTTGGATCATGTGATCAGGTGCGAAGTTGTTATATTTATTTGTAGTGAAACCTCATCCTCATACAAATGGAACTGGAAATTTGTAGGTACGTAATTTCCGACATAAGCTCTGCTGACTTACAAGACAAGTTTAGTTGTTAAGGTTTGTGTAGGTACAGCCAAGTATAGGCCTGTACTGAGCTAGGGGTGAGGGGTAGGCAGCTGCTGAGACTATGGTACAGACACCCCCCGACATACGCACTTTCAGGTTTCACAATTTAAAATAATGTAAAAATAATCGAAATGAAATTTTTGTAACGCGCGCAGAATTTTGCCTTGTGGGAACAAAAGCACAATGAGAGGCCGGTAAAGGAAGATAACTGCTGAGCCGTAATACGGCCGGCGTGGCAGTCATGCTGCGACCGATCAGGTTCCAGCGTTTTGCAGTTTGGATTTCAAGATATTATATATACGTATATATGTATATATGTACATATATAGGATATATGTACACATGACAGTGAAGCCTCGATATTGAGGAGGCCCTGGCCCACTAGGGGCTGTCACGCCACTGGGGGGGGGGGATATATATGCTATATATACATTCTATGCTTATATACTATTTATACATATGAAGTTACCATATGTATATTCAATTCCGACGTGTGCGACTTGACCTTCGGGCACGTAAGTATTGCGCAAACCAGGGAGTGCATATAACCACTCAAATTTTCATACATACGTTGCACAAAATATTTTCTTTTTTACTAATTATTTCCTTAGCCGTAAACTGTAACGCACTTCTGCACACGAACACACATCCCTTTTCTGAGTAACATTTTTCGAACTTCAACAAGTTTTTCAACTTTGAAATTTTATTCTTTAAGTATAACATAACTATATACAGATAAGTAACAACCTGAAAGACTGTGAAAAGAGAAGATTAGATTACATACAATGTCTAATACTAAGACATATGCAGTGCCATTATACAGAAGCTGACAGTTGCAGCTCTAGGCGACAAATACCTCAGTTCTTATAGAATCAAAAGCTTCAATACTGATTTTCAACAGGCCACATCTGGACCCTTCCTAAGCCAGTTGAACCCAGCCCACGCATTTACAAATCGTATCCTCTCAGCTCCGCTTACGATTCCTACTATAGCAGAATATTGGACTCAAACTTGAAGCAGGCCACCCCTTTCTGTATGTGAAAGGCCAGGTTCTAAATTTCGAGTTTGAAAAATTCGGAGAGGCAGGTATTCACAATTGCAGCAGTGTCTTCACCGTAAACTGGAAACATCATAAACTTCTCAAGCTTTATTTATTTCCATTTACTTGTGACATGTGTTACTCGTTCCCCGAAAGCAGGCCATTTGGACGCTAGGCATGGACGAACCTGCAACTCGGTTTTGGCAATTTCAATGGACTTTGAATTTAGGGTAGTCTAGTACACGAACCTTTTGATTCCACACCGTACATGACTCTTCCGCCATTTCTCGCCGAGGGAATTTTCTTTTCTGGGGGGTTTAAATTAATTTTAACAGATAAGAATTATGAATTAAGAATTATGAATTAAGAATTATTAGAAAAGCTCATCAACTAAAGAAGGAAGAACCTTTTCTATTACGTGACCAATCACAGCGGTCAAAGCAAGTTGTCAGAAATATCACTTCTGGAGTGCCAAATGCTGACATAACGGCAGAAATGAGTTCTGACAATTCTGGTCAGTCTCGAAACCTAACAATATAATGTTATAAAATATACACAACGCAAAGATATAAGCAGCCTCAGGAGTGGAATCATATACAGATGATAAAAATAGTAAGCTTGTATAAGTTTAAAAAGAACTGAGACCTCAAGCATATACAGCTGTAAATTTTTCCTTTTTCATTTCGTGATAAGCCTACATTTTAGCTATATTTTAGTAGAAACACGTAGCTGATATACTTGAGAAATAAATAGTCGTGTTTATACTCAATATTTTGTACTTTCAATCGTATTAAGTGTCTCTAGTTTTCCTGTTGTAGGTTGTTCCCGGCACGCTTGCTTCCCAGTACTTCGTTGCCGGCGATATCGTTTTGGAAATTCAGGGTTACAGCGCCAAAGACTTACTCCATGTGGAGGCAATAGACCTGGTGCGACAGCCTCTAAAGAGTCTGGCGCTGCTGGTCCAAAAGACAGACCATGTTCCTGCAAGCATATGGGGTCCAGTGCCCGTTCTTCGGAGACCAAGTCAATGGCTTAGACATTCCTCATCATCGCCTGCAAACTCTTACTACGAATCTAAAACAGGGTACAGACCAGCAAGTATGACGAGACAGAATTTTGAGGCTGTCACCAAGAACTTCCTTCAGCAAGAACTAGTTGCAAGGACTGCATGCACACCCACTACTGTCGACAGTCAAATGAAGCAACACTTTGTATCTTTTTGTAACAATGTATCTGAAGCCCCCACAGAGATGCCACAGACGGTGTATCCGGCAGAAATGGTAAATCAAGCGTCCTCTGCGACACAACATGTGAACATTGACTTTAGCCAGGCACTTGCTACGGACGTAAGGCCACGTGGTGGTAAAGCACACTGCGCACAAGAGCACGGTGAAATAGTATATTGTGAGGTTCAGCAACCGGATCACAATTTACAAGAACTACAAGGAAGTCATAAAATTATATCAGAGATACCACACACAACTAATAATACGTATCAGTCTCAAGAAAGCATTCGAGCAATTCCAGAACACGAGATTCAAAGCTTAAATGAAGCAATAAAATTTACACAACTTTCTGAGACTTGTCAAAATGCTCATCTGAGACAGGAAAATGTTAATATGTTTCGAAATACCTGTGACAAAAGAGTCATCGGAAGTACAAAGGAGGCAAGTAACGCAAAACTCTGGATTCCTGTCTCCAGAGATGCGGACAAACACAGACTCGTAACAGAGAAATCAGTAATTCCGCCTACAGCAGACATACTGAAGAGACCTCTTTCTCCCGAATTTACAGTGTTTCCAAACAGCAAAAGCAACAGCTTATTAAAGTTAGTCTTACGTAAATCTCTTGGAAATTATTCTCCCGAAGATTTTGAAAAAATGAAAGCAACTGCTACTCAAGTTCACGATGAGAATGATAACGATAAAGACAGTGACACAGAGAAAGATGATAATGAAGATGAAGACTCAGCAAGCATATCCTATGATTCCTCTCTAGCTGGAAGTAGTAGCGTGATATTCGATCGGTACTGGATGTCCGATAGTGACGAGGCAGGCTACTCGGATGACAGTGGCCCCCTGCAACAGCATCGCAAGTATCCTGATTCTGCAAGCCGGAACAGCAGCTGGTCCTCGACATCGTCTCCTCTTCCACACTCATCACGTACTTCAGATGACTATGCAGGGTAAGAAGTGTAACACTGTACTCCTTATAGTTACAAGTGGGAGGTTGTAAATTTTGGTGGTGCAGGAAGACCAATACTGATAAATATACGGGGCCAAAACCTCCAAAGGCTCTGTATAGCATCACGGAATTGGTTTGTTACATTGGTAGGTTGGAAAGTAGCCCTTTGAAGAATACAACAAATCCGCATTATATACAAGGATTTACTTCATTCCTCACGATGTGCTTCCATTGGAAATAGCAGCCGGTGAATATTGTGTAAGGAACAAATTGTACGTGTATTTACTTTAAGGGTCGTACAGAAGTACACAGTGTGGGCAAAACGTAGATTCTTTAAAAATTAAACAAATATCTGCCCAAACACAACTAAATTCTATTTATGATATAGAATTACATCTTTTGACCTATATCAGGTCATCCTCAGGTTCACAATTGGTCTTTAAAATATACTGAGGGAGAAATATACATTGTGTTAGTTAAAATTATAGATTTTGTAGGGTTAAAGCTAGCTGTACACTAGGCTTTAAACATCCAAGTGTGTAAGTAGCTATTTTTGTTAGTAATTGAGGCGGGTGGTGGCCAAAGATGAGGCAAAGGAACTCTGTGATGGAATCCATATCCATAATTAGATGTCAGATATTAGGCAGATATTTTTTCGGGTAGCTATTTACATATGCTGGAAGATGGACATACGGACAGATGGACATACTGTAGATAGCAGACTGTGTTATCTGTCGACTGATGAGTAGGTGGGCAGTTACAGAGATAGACGCAAGAAGCCTATGAGTACATCAAGCGAAAAATCTAGATTTGCTTGTTGAAGTTAGTTCTAACACGTGCTTATGTGACCAGTTATCTAGACAGAACGGTTTGACACCGGCTCTGTGGGCGGACAGAGATATTTCTGGCATATTTACGACGGGCGTTATTTTGGCGGATATTCCAGCAAAGGCATGCACAAATGCACGGTGTGGAGTGATAAGGACAGACAAGCTGCGTTTTGGGCACCGGTCCATTGGGCGTGGGTCTGAGCACTGCTGTAAGCAGGTGAAGCTCCTGCTTCTGTAACCGCAGTCCCTTGTATACAGTCATCTTCAGCAGATGATATTTTACAAGCTGGTAACAGAATTTAATGCCTCTATCATACCTCAAGGCGTATTACTTATTCAAAAAGTCTGACATTAGAGTCAGATGAATCCAATCTATACTTTCACATCCTATTTATTTCAAACGTATTTTTACAGTGTAATGGCGTAATTGGGGTACGTGGTGGAGCAGTTGTTTGAGGCATTGCACTACAAACTGGAAGGTCGCGGGTTCGATTCCCGATGGTGTCACTGGAATTTTTCATTGACATAATCCTTTCGGTCGCACTATGGCCATGGGGTCGACTCAGCCTCTAACAGAAATGAGTACCAGGAATATTTCCTGGGGGGTAAAGGCGGCAGGTGCGTAGGGCTGACAACCTTACCACCTTCACGTGCAAATTGTCTTGAAATCTGGGAGCCTTGACCTCCTGGAACCCTAAGGGTCTGTCCAGGCCTGTACAGGGATAGCTTTACCTTTTAGTGGCGTAAACGGTATAGTGATTATGCTAGGGCTAGACAACCGAGAAATCATGTTTAGACTTCCGGTACGGGCAACTCTCTTTCCAGAAACGTCAGACCGACACTGTGTCCAACCCTGCCTCCTATTCATTGCGTACGGGGGAATGTTTCTTCAGGAGTAAAGAATCTGGCGCTTGAAAATAGTATAATCTAATGCCTAGGTTAAAAGTGAGTGAAGCTATAATGTCACTCCTCACGTGCCGTCACGGCGTGCACACAGGCAGCTTTACCTTTTTGTCATACATTCTTGTTTATACCAAGGCCACCCAAACTATTACTTTTCTTAAGGTTTTGTACTCTTCTCTTCTGTACTCCACGTGTTACACGTTTCTTCTTATTCAATTACCCTAAAAGTTGTAGGTAAAAGGTAGAACTGGTAAAGCTTCTGTTTACTGAATTTTATCCATTGATTTATTACTTCCTCTGTCTGAAGCTTAAATATTTATTTAGAAATCTGTTCCTCAGCACACTTACATGGAGAGACGTGTTTCACGCGATACAAAATAGTAAATAGAATTAAACCAGATTCGAGAGCCTCACGACGGAGAATATCTATATGACGGTTTCCTTGAATGTCGCACCGGGTAAGTTCCAATTTCTCTCATTTCGTTTCACTCTTCAAGACACTCTACACCACAGTCTTAGTCGCATCCTTATTTTCTGTCCCCACTTCCCTGTATATGGAGGCAGCAAATCCCCCCAAAACGTCGGTGTATAATTACAAAATTAGATGGCATCACGTACCTTCAGGTGAAGATATTGTGTTGCACAATTTAGTGGTTAGGTTTTCGGATAAGGTGTAAGAGGACAAGACAGGTTTTGTACTATAGACTAGTAAGCATTCCGCAGTTGTAATCTGCTCTTTATTTCATTACGAGTAGGCGTACAATCATTGGCGAGTACTAAAAATAAGGTTGCTGGGACGGTCTGGCTGCCAGTTCCATTCTGAAATAAACACGCATGAATCATAATATGAAGCCATTATTTAATTATAACTCTACACTTTTAGACGACTAGGCTACAGGCTGGAAGGCACGAAGTTCGAATTCCAGTAGGTGCAAAATATTTTTCTCTTCTCCAAAAGTCCAGACCGCCTCTGGGGACCACCCAGCCTCCTATTGAAATGGTATCGTGGTTCTTTCTCGGAGGTAAAGCGGCCGGTTTGTGAAGTTAACCACTCACCTGCACCTAGTGCCGAGATTAAGAATGAGTGGAGCTATACCTCTACTCGGCCTACATGCTTCCATGGAGTGGAGAAAGAAAACTGTACTTTTCTCCTGCACTTTTAGATGCAATGTTGAAAGAAAAAGGCTCATGCTGCATTCTTCTTAAAATTCGTAATTACAGAAGTGAATTTTAAAGTAATATTTTAAAGGAACTAATGTACATTTTTGCGGGTATTATATTCACTTGCCAGGCATTAAGACGTAGGCCAGGCTTAAAAATATTCATTATTATAAATACCGAATAAAAATATCACTTATTTTCGGCCAAGCTCGTCGACAGCTCGCATATCACAATTGATTAGCTAAGCAATTAAGCTCATTTACACTGTTTTAATTTTTATTTCACTTCATTCGTAATACATTACCTAGACGAGGGGATTTTGATACTGTAGCAAATAATTTATTACTCCAGATTTTAATTACTTAACTTTGCTAAGTCTCTTCATGGGCCTACCGTCACCTCGTACATTTTGTGGCTGCTAAATAACGATACTGGTTTCAAAAAAGTAGGTGTGCATAATTTCCATCGGAAGCTACACACTGCTCTACAAGAGCTTTCTAGGCTTCGAATTATCCTCTGAAGTCATTTTGTGAGGGGAACATCAAGTAAATCTGGTGCGTTCTCTAGACGCCTGACGTACTAAATTGGTTTCGGTGGGAGATGTGCTAAACTTCATAAGAAATTTAATAGTATGAATTCCGTGCGTGTGTATACACTAACATATACACAAAATAAAATTATGAGTTACCCCTAATCATGAATCATCCGACATGCTTAAACGATAAAAATCCATCCTCAGGCAGAAGTCAAAAGAATATACAATGTTAATATATCAATTTTACATGTACCATGTTAAAAATGTATAAAATATCTGCCACAATGTAGTGACATGGATATTATGGCCAGCTTGATATTGACATATTCTTGCTTAAAATTTATTGATATGCCATTATTTACAAAGTGTGTTATTGTACGTATACAGACAACTAATACCGACGTTTTCGATCCAGAAAGATCAAGTCCTGTAAATGTGGTTAAAATTTAAAATTAGGACGGACCAAAATTATGTCAAAATGTCACGTATATATATATATATATATATATATATATATATACGTGACACATATATATATATATCACTCAGTATTATGTAGGTACCCCGTGGCGTGTAGTGTGTATCCTGTGCAGGAATGTGTTGTATATTGAACTAGCTTCAGGCTCAAAGAAATGCACTGACAATGAAGATATGCTAATTAGAAATGCAGAAGAATAAAAATATGCATGATATTTGTAGGCTTTTTTTACTGATTTGTGACTTAAATATATGGTGAAAATACAATTAGTTTACCGATCCGGACCGTTATTTAAGGTGAACCGATTGATTCAAGTGGAGTACGGTGAATCGGGTCATGCAGTGGTGTAATTTAAACAGGTCTTACTCAAAAATATTTAGAGTTAGAGTGGTTCTGTTTATGTGAATGTGTAGCTGAAGGATCGTAATACCGGCCGTAAATTTTACACGGTACGATACAATTTGAGATTTAAAAATTTTTTACCCGATGCACCGAAGCTTACCCTATATATTCACTCGCACGTTGCTGTTCAGTTGTGAAGACGAGGAGCTGCGTGCGCAGTCCAGTTATTTAATAGCCACGCCTCGTGGTTTAAAGATAGACTCACACTGTCTCGCTTTGCCATAGTTACACCACCTGTGCTTCACATCACATGGAAGAAGACAATAACTTACATATTTAATCTAATCTTAATTATACTGGATTTCTGTGCTTTCTTAGTTATCATAAGGTACGTCTTTAGTCGGTATGCGCTGGTACTGGCACAGGCAAAGAATTTTTGTTTATAGAGAGTTTTTCAAAATTCCAGCATTTGACGGTGCACATATGTTTTGATTTTGAGGACTTCTCTTATTATAAAAGAGGCACATATGCTTTTAGAAAAAAGAAAGCCCTCACTGTAAGACTAAACCACATATTAAAAAGTGCTAAGGTGGTGCCCCGGCACTGAAACAAGCAGCGTGATGCCGCCCTGAAACTCCTTGGCTCGGCTGTAGCCCTGAATACATTCTCATTTGTTTCTATTGCTCCCACGTACTTGGGAATTTGCCATACCTTGCAAAGGATTCGTTATTCTCATTTCGCCAATATACATTTTGATTTCTGCAATGAAATTAGTTAAGCACACTGTTAAGAGGGAATCTGTGTTTTATGCACCCGTGAAACGTCAAGACAGGATGGTTTCTCCGATTTGTTCGTATTTTCAGTCAACAGGATATCGTTGCTGCCGAGCTCGTAAGCGCCTCGTAGGCACATAGGCCTTGCTTCTAACTAGTGGCTCAGTAGGTTATTTAATGACGCTATATAAAATACCGAGTACATTCAGGGTCTCATAATGTTATATGAATATTACGTGGTATGCAAAGAGTTGTGGTAGTGTACGAGTATTTGTGAGTATTATTATACGAGTGACTTCGCGGGCCGCTGTCCGTTCAGGAGCGTGACGTAAGCGGGTTGTCTCGCTCTACGTGCTCCGCCCTGCTTTCATCGTTTTCCTGTCGCCCTGATCTTCCTTACTGCCACGTGAACGCACTGAGTAACGCTTCTGCATCGCTTATCGTCTGTCTATACCAAGAGGCAACGTTTGCTGCTGGCCGGTTGGCAGCAAATTTTGCCGCAGCCATGTACCTTGCATTTCATTTGGAAACGAAATCCACTGAGTAAAAACAAACGTAAATTTGGCTCTGTACACACCATGAAAGCGGATGGGGGAGTGGATTTATAGCGCCACTCCTTCTTGACCTCAGTACTAAATAATGAAAGCGAGTGGTCAGCCTCACTCACCGACCGCTTCAGCCTCGGTGGAAGGTGCCCCAGTAATAATTGGCCAGGAGGCTGGCTACAACGAAAGACTTGTCTGGACACCTTGGAGACGATAAAGCTCTCTTGCGCCTGTCGGGAATGGACGATTCCTCCGTTGTCCAGCCTGAATTAAACTCACTATACCTACTGAGCTACTCATAATTCCAATCCATTTGATAGCGTTGTGTTTGTAGGTATGTGTGTGTGCGTGTGTGTACGTATGTATATATGTATGTATGTGCGCGTGTGTGTGTGCATGCATGTATGTACGTACGTACGTATATGTATATACCTATGTATGTGTATATGTATGCATGTATCTGTATCATTCAAACCTTACTCTGTCCTACTACAAGACCATAGCCTCTTACACAGCGAGCTCTCCATAGAATGCGATCTAGTGCTTCCTCTTTCAATTTGCAGTGCCCTCTCGTTTCCTTAAGGTGATCCAATAGCAGCTTATGTCTTCTTTCTCCTCTTCCCGTCAGTTATATTCTCCCTTCCATCTTCCCTCAATAACGTGTTTTAAAAGGCAGTTCCTAAGCGAGATGTGACCAATCCAGTTAGCCTTCCTTCTGCTTGTTCTGTAGGATAGTCCTTTCCTCCTTGACACTATGTAACACTTCTTTGTTTCTCACATGGTCGGTCCAACTAATCTTCTGTATCCTTCTTCAGCACCACGTTTCAAACTGTTTAGGTATTTCTGATTTACTTTCAGAAGTGTCCACATTTCAGCACCAAATGTAGCATTTTACTGGTTTCTTCCTTAAATTTAAGTCCAATTTGCTGGTGAACGGAGTTTTCTTCATGTTGGATGCTTCTTTTGCCATGGCAATCCTGGATTTAGTTTCACGTGTACATCTTGCATCATTTATTAAATAGGTGAAATACATGTGTTCCACATTTTCCGGCTGTTTTTGATCTATCGTACTCTGTACTGGAGACGGTTGCCTTGAGATTCCCATAACCTTAGTTTTTTCACACAGTCACTTCCATCCCATAGAATCTTCAACTTTCCATTAGTCTGTCATTCATTACCCCTGTAGCACCGTTCCTTAGCCAGTAGCACAAGGTCATCTGCATATTTCACAGTGCGAATTACTTGTCCTCCTATTTTTGAAGTCTCCAAACACTTCAAGAACTTCCTTGGTAGGATATTCGCTGTACAAGTAGGATTGAATCGGTGACAAACAGCAACCTTGTCTAACTCACCTTCCAAACTTCACGCTTATCTCTCCTAGGTCCAGTCGTACTTTAACACTCTGATCTGTGTACAGTTTTCTGATCAATCTTCTCTCGTACCAGTCTATTCCTGTTCCGTTTAGGATCTGCATTAATTTGGTCCACTTCACAAGTAAAATGCCTTATGCCAACGTGTGAAGCAAGCACACAATTTTTCATCTGCGTCCAAAAATCCTTTCTGTTATTGTTCTTAGCATTTCAGTTGCATTCCTAGGTCCTTTTCCTTTTCTAAATCCAAACTGATCTTCTCCAAGTACATCCTCAATTTTCCTTCCAATCCTTATTCTTAGTATCCTCGCAACTATCTTTGCTGTATATGCGATGAGGCTGATTGTGCGATGGTCGCTGCATTTTGTAGCTTCTGGCTTCTTCTTTAAGGCAGTGATCGTAACTTCAACGAAGTCTCTGGGCCAGTCTCCAGTTTCATATTTGTTGTTGATCAGCTGTGTCATTAGTTTGAGACCATCTTATAGAGGTTACAACCTCAGGTACAACAAAATCTCCTGCAGTCTTCTTATTCCTCATCACCTTGATAATTTTTCCACTTCACTTTGCAAAATATGAGCGCATTTCTCGTCTGCATTTACTTCCTTTTCAGGCTCGACTTTAGGTTTCTAGTCGATTAGCCATCGTAGAGCTCTGACATTATTTCTCCCAAATTTTCAGTACTTGTCTCTGATCTCCTAAATTCCCTTCAGAGTATGTATGTGTATATATGCCTTTTTATCACGTTTAAAATTTCCACGATAAGTTCTAGATTATAACAACTTAATACTGTCCAGAATCTGATAACAAGAAGAAATAATATACAATGAGGACGGAATGGATCAACGGACTTCCACTGTTGTTGTTGTTGTTGTTGTTGTTGTTGTTGTTGTTGTCGTCGTCGTCGTCATTTCGGTTCTTTCAACAGCAGTGTACCAGATGAGACTGCCATTAAGGGTATAGCTCTTTGCTTTCTGTGATGTTCTTTAAAGCCAAATATATGGCGATGTCCTGGTCCCTTGTCCAAGACGTCATAGAGTTTGTCTTAGTGAGGATTTACAAGTCCTATGTGATAGAGGATCCATTGAAAATGTGGCAATTTTCGTAAGAAAAGGTTAATATCATAATTTGTGTTCATCACTAGGAAAAATAGTGGGGCGTGAACAGAAAATGGAGGAGAGATAAATAAGGAAACTTGAAGCCATATGCGCCTGTGTAGCTGAGACTGAAGACATGTGGACAGAACTGGCCGATAGTTGGCTGCAGGTGTGGCTCACATGGCCAGATATCCGGTTCAGTTCTACTATTCCTCTTACCAGACACATTCGAAAGAAAATGCTAGTCTTTTAAGAATAAATGAGATCGATTTAGAAACAAAGCCACCAGAAGGCCTCTCCCTGAATGTAGCCATTTTTTTTCAGTCTTTGGAACATACAGGGGTTTCTTTTCATTCCCTTTCTTTCCTTCCTTCCTGCCTTCCTTCCTTCTTTCTTTCTTTCTTTCTTTCTTTCTTTCTTTCTTTCTTTCTTTCTTTCTTTCTTTCTTTCTTTCGCTTCTGTAGCCCATTGTAACTGAAGACGTATGAAGCTCAGTGTCACTGGCGAGACTCCAAAAGTATCGTCATGTCTTCAGAATACTGGCTTCGCTTCCCATGCTTCAGTTTCTTAACGGAAACAGTTAAACACGCACTTAGCTAATACTATGGAATTAAATCCCATTGATTAATCCACACAGTTTTTCCCCTGACCTGTTGCACTTCCCCCTCCAGTGTGCCACTCTATATTTTCCTCCAGTTTTCTAGCCACTCTTGTCACACAAATGCTGGTACTGATAATCACGCGACGAAATTCTTTAGTAAAATCTTCTTTGGGCTGGCTGATACAGGCCAAAGGGGCTGGAGGAAAATATGGCAGTAGGCAGAAAAGTAGAAGCTTCGAGCGCCATAATCCCAGTTATCCATGGTATTCATTTCTGTGACCTCAGTATAGTAGGTGGGTGGTTTGTCATTCAATTTACCACCTATGCTAAGGAAGCTGAAAGAATTTACATAGATGGTGGCGACGGCGGTGCTGGAAACTTCACCTATTCCGTCCACACTTCTGTGTCCTGCAGTTCCTGTGACATATGTAGCGAAGCTTGATATGTGGTTATCACCATCATTGGGATCTGCGCTGTTCTGGGATATTACGCAGCGTAGAGTGATAATTCTGTACCGACGTTTCGGGACCAGCTGTCGGTCCCATCTTCAAGGGTCAAGAAGAAGACTTTTTGACCGTCTTCATGACCCTTGAGGATGGGACGGATAGATTGTCCCAAAAATCGGTACAGAATTACCACTCTACGCTGCGTAACACCCTAGAAGAGCGCAGATCTCATGTCTATCAGGGCGGAAGCCTGCACTCACGCACCGCCATCACTGGTTGCGAAATTAGCTGTGTTAAGAGGGACATGGAATTTTATTTATTTTAGTGAACTTGTGTAAATTGATGGCATTAAATTTGCCATTAGATAAAAGTTTAAAACGAGTTATTGTCGGGGTGTAATTATTGATTTGGTTTAATTAGCACAACCCTGTTTCCCTACAAACGTATCGAGAAGAGCCAAGCCGAGGAAAAACAAAGAAGGTTAATAAAATTTTCGGGTACAGAACTGTCACCATCAATTGGATTTCGTGGCCTGGGCGTAGTATGTTACATAGGCAGTTAGTCGCTGCCTGCCTAGCTAGCTTCTGGTAGTGATGACCCCATGCCAGCTCTTCCCGGCTGTTTTTTCAGCAGGATCTGTCTGAAGGTGCGATTGTCCTCCGCGCCTTGCGATATTTTCAGAGTGCCGTGGCCTTCCCACCCATCTGTCCTGTCCCCTCGCCAACTTTGTAGCGACTCTTGTCTCATCTCGTAAGTCTGGCAGGAAAACTAGCATCCAATATGCTGCTCAGTTATTATTATTACATACAGAGTCCGCGTCAAAACATGAAACCGCTTGTAATTGTTATTTATAGTGCAAACTCATTGCTCTGTATGTTCTCAGCGTGAGTACACCGATGGAAGTTCTGAATACAAGTGTCAGTATTCCACCACTTCCATGTCGTTATGGTAGAAATACGGTGACGTTTCTACTGAAGTGTCATGATATTTCAAATGAAATGCCAGAAATAATTTGTATCCGTTTGTTAATTTATTTTTCTCTCTCTTGATTATTTGTTCTCTTATTTCCTTCTTGCAGGCTTTACTGCCTTTTCAGTTTGTTTCTTTCTTACCTTCTTCCTGTTTTCTTCTTTTCTTTTCGTTTCTTGTACCCTTCCATGCACAGCTGAGTGTTGCGGCCACGCCGGGGAGCAGGGTTCAAGGGGTGGCAAAATGGGTGATAAAATGTGTGTTTTAAAGTAAAAAAATATTTTTAATTATACGAATACATTGAAATTCCATTCACAATCGGAGATTCAGCATACGGATCAACCTTCGAGTAGGCGATGGGCTGTAAATTTATTTAGGAGTGTTGTAACGTTAATATGCCGCTATGGTTTAGCCTTGTATTCATTCTGTGATAACAGAATGCAATTCTGTAGGGGTAGGCGTGAGGGCTCAATAACTTTTAAATTATTGAGACAAATGAAAGTTAAGTCAATAAATATGTGTGACTTTTGAAAGTTAATAATTTCTGTCAGGGGTAACCACGGCGGTTGCTCGCCCCGGGCGTCAAAAAACTTAGCTAAGTTACTGCTTCCATTTTTTTCCTCTTCTGTCCTGTTCTTTCATGCACCTTTTTATTTTTTTGTTTCGTCACTTCCAATTTTCTTCCCTTTTTCTGGGTTTCTCTTTATATATTTATATAGTTCTAGCTTTCTGTACACTTGGGCATAAACACCACTCGATGGTTCTGTCGCCTACTAAAAACGTGTCTTACGTAACGTCACGCAATAAATCAGTGCAATGGGATAAATATTTTTTTTTCCAGTCACTAAAATTACAAGCTACGTAGTGAAAGGCTGGATTTCAATTTCTGGTAAAGACGCTGGGATTTTCCCCTTCACCACAACTTCCACGCCCACCCAGCGTCCCAGAAAATGGAACACCAGTTTCAGTCTAGTGTTAAAGGTTGCCACGGCTTGAAGATGATCTCTTATTTTTGTGTGGTACCCACGTTACGGAAGTACGAAACTTTACCTTCCTCGAGTGGTGTAAAAAGCCTTCACCTTTCTGACATGATTTGTTGCGTATTTGAATTAGCAGTATAGGCCTCATGGTCTCGCTCCTTTGTTTGACTCTACTCATGTATTCCCTGTCTGCTGCCTGTTTCCACCGAAAGGATCTGCAAATCGAAATCTTGTTTATTGTAATAGAGGCTAATGCTCTTGTCACGTGAGTGAGCTGACACCAAGAATAGAATTCAGTGCAACTTTTAGTTTTTCCTTACATTCGCATCCAGTATACACTCATTAGAACCACCGCCTCTGTCCCAGTGATACACGTGTAGTGGTCACAAGGAAACAGTGGAATGGGCGGTTGGAGAGAGAGGGAGAGTGGAAGAATTGGAGAAGGTCGACTGGCGCGCCAGAGAGCGACGCTTGCCGTCGGGGCATCGTTCCTACAGAATTCGCGCATAAGTAGTTTAGCAGAGTGGTGGCCGGTGGATGGTGCAGCTGGGTGCTGTAAGGATAGGCACATCTGCGGGGAGGTAACTGTACGAGGACACCAGAACCATGAGTATGGAGCAAGCGGCACCGTGGAGGTGAGTCTGTCTGTTGCCAGTGTTCCGTCTAATGCGACCCCTTACATAGTATATAGCAAAGAATTTGTAAGTAGTAACCGAGGCTGGACGATAACACAGAAATCTTAGCCATTGGATCGGCTTCAAACAGTAGCACAGCAGAGCACAGTAACTGCAATTGGAGACTGAATAGCGAAGTGTAGCACAGACCTACGCTGGTTGGAATTTGTGTTGTAGCCGCTTGTAACCGTATTACTGTAGCATGGTATTAGTACAGAAATGGTAGCCTAATTAGAGAGTGTACTTCAAACTGTAGCACAGTTAACTAAGGTCGATTTGTGACCAAGAAGTAGAACCAACATGAGAAAACTGGTTAGCATATGCTCACCTGATGATTCTTATGGCTCCGATAATGGATGTAGAGTTTCCTTTTAGATGGGCGTGTTTTAACTTTTTAGCAGCTCCTGGCACAAGCTGCATAAATTGAGCATGAAATGAGACAGCACTGTCTGCCCGACCACTCGTCTCTTTCATATTTGGAATTACTGAATCGATTTCGATTAATTTTCGTCTCTGTTACGTACACTAAGAACAAAGTTACAAGACAAATTTAATTTTATCCGTGACTTGAGGCTTCTGCCGCGATGCTGATGAGAACTGCGCTCTTCAGGGATATGACGCAGCGTCGAGTGGTCATCCTTTACCAAGGATAAAGGTAAATGTAAAGGATTACCACTCGGGGCTGCGTTGTACCCCAGAAGAGGGCAGTTCTCAAATTTAATTTTAGTTCGTGCTAGTCCCCTATAAATTCATTTTGCACAAAACACAAATTTGACATTATGAATATTCTCAACTTACCCAAAACTGCTAGGTTACATAATATAAATTCATATTTCCTGGAAATCTGGAACTTTTATTTCAAGTATTTTTTCAATGTTTAACAAAATAAAAATAATTCCAGACTTCACACAGCGTGTTAAGTTTGTAGCAGAACGACGTTATCTATAACGGCTATTCGCCTCTAAAATTAGTACTTGCTTACCATCTGTTTAGCATTTAATTCTATCCACACAATTTACTTACAATTAGGTTTCATAACATTATCAGAATAAACAGTGTTTATTTCCCTGAACGTCATTAATCCGCTGCCTTTTTAAGGGAGACGCAGTGTGTTTCCTGCGCTGTTCAAGCAGAATTTTTAAATACTATCCTAATGAATGCCGATCCCAGTGGCCGCGCGGTCTAAGGCGTGGGTCTGCGGCCGTTGGCTTGCTGGGATCGTGGGTTCGAATCCCGCCTGGGGCGTGGATGTCCTTTGTGAGTTTTGTGTGTTGGCACGTAGAGGTCTCTGCATCGGGCTGATCACTCGTCCAGAGGAGTCCTACCGAATGTGGTGTGTCTTACTGAGTGTGATCGTGAAGCCCCGATAATGAGGAGGACGTGGCCCACTAGGGGCTGTTGCGCTCTTGGGGAAAAAATAAAAACAAAATGGTTTTCAAATGACTAAGGCTAATTAGACATAAAGAATCGCAGGCGACAGCATTTGAAAATTGTGAACTAAGAAAACCATCAAGAACTTGTGCAGGAAGACTGTATAAGGAGACATAGTGCGGTGCTTAAGGAAATACGACGGTGCTGATGGGAAACCATGAATTATCCTGGCTTGTTATTTGTGAATTATAGAGACGAAGTACTGAAGAGACCAGTGTGGGAACACCAACCAGAATATTTCGTTTTGGCTTCTTAATACTTATTATGAACCATACTCTATTTTCTGCGTTCTGGGAATTATGTAGCTCACTGTAACAGAAGAGGAAAAATGACGTCTTCCGGGTTTTGCCTTCGTTCTCGTGACTTCGAGGGACAAGGTAACACGGGAGCGCAAAATACTACACACAAGGAGCTTATCGCGTGTGTCCCTTACCAAACATTATTCGGGTGATCAAATCAAGAAGAATGAGCTGGGCGCGGCACGTAGCACGTATGGGTGAGAGGAGAGAGGCATACCGGGATTTAGTGTGGAAACCTGAGGGAGAGGGACCGTTTAGAAGATGTAGGCGTAGATGGGAGTATAATATTAAAGTGCATCTTTAACAGGTGAGATGGAGCATGGACTGGATTGATCTGGTTCATGATAGGAACAGGCTGCAGGCTGCTGTGAATGCGGTGGTAAACTTCCGGATTCCATAAAATGCGGGGAATTTTTTGACTAGCTGAGGACCTGTTGTTAGCTTCTTAAGAAGGACTCTGCTCCATGGAATTGGCTCGTTAGTTGGTTCACGTGACTTCGGGTTTTGATAGCTTACTAAAGCAGTATTTCTCTTGAGGGCCATGGAAGGTGTGTGAGTTTGTATTCTTCGTAAGAGTTTCGTGAAGAACGTCGTTATCTTAACGAAACTTAACATTCGTAATCAAGAATCGTCAGAAATGTGCATTACTATGATTTAAGATGTTTTGATGCGTGGACTAATCAGTAAAGCGCAACTTCATTTGTTTTGTAAGTTATGGACCATGAACTGAAAATGATTACAGACGAAAACAGCCGTGGCCTGAGATCTGCGCTCTTCTGGGACCGTACGCAGTGTCGAATGGTAACCCTTTACCGACGTTTCGGGATAATCTATCGATCCCACCTTCAAGGGCCAAAATATCCATGACCCTTGAAGATGGGACCGATAGGTTGTCCCGACACGTCGGTAATGGATTACCACTCGACGCTGCTTACTATCTCAGAAGAGCAAAGATCCCATCAATGTCGCGGCGGAAACCTGAAAAGCTCTGGTCTGCTTTAAGGTATTATTCCTCCATTCATCTGGAAGGAATGCACTAGAAAAGAGGGAGAATTCTGTCTGAATATTTGACCTTTCCACTAAAATTTGAGGCAAGTTATCCCGATTTCCCGAATCGAAGGACGAAACGTCCAGTACCGACATCGCCAACGGGATTTGGTGAATGTTCGTATTTATTTATGTGATAATTTATTTAACCACACTTTTCAGCCGCACTGATCATATTGCGTCCAGCCGGAAGGCGATTATGAATACAGAAGTGAGAAAACCCTGGACGGAAGTTGCCGTGTCGTATTTTGAACAGTTTTATAGCATTTATGTGTAGGTAGGAGGGGAAATCACGAAGTACGTCCGTTTGAACAGGCGGACTCCTGACGAAGAATATAACGCACATCCTACTGGTGCCGAGAGTTCTGGCAAATGATGAACCAGACGTGAATTTTCAGAGAAATATTCAAACCAGAAAATGATTGTAGCATTTTTGGCCTGCAGATTGCGGCTATAAAGTGTATTCTTGGTTCACTGTTTTCGATTGGAAGGGAAGGGGGGGGGGGTGTTGGCATTTATTGGTGCTACGCCTGACTCATCTACCATTCTGGTGTTAAACAAGTTCAGTCCGACTGACGAAGACAGCTTTAGTCTGTGCTTGACAGAGGGTTTATTTCCGCGTTTAAATATAGAGCTCGGAAAGAGCGACTAGCTGATGGCTCATGGCTACAAAAATTTAACGACGCCCATAGACCAAGTTTTGGGCGCAGTAATGCTCTAGACATGTATTCAGCAGGTACCCATTTCGAATCTCAGCCGGGTACCAGCCAGTCGTGGTTTTGCTCAGCCCTTCCAGCTACATGCCGGCATAGTATCTTACCTTGATTATGCGACGATTACTTGTTTTCAAAATCCTTTTCAGTTCGTCACTCAGCGGTCATCCAACCATCGACACTATATAACCTAGTCTAATGTACTGACAGCTTCCTAAAATAAACTACAGAGGAGTCTACTGTGTGACAGGCATGAAGACCACAGCAAAAGCCTTGGAAATGAACACGTCCGAGCCAGTTCATTTAAAGTTTTTGGGGCTATGACCTAATGAAGTGCCCAATTATTCAGTGCTTTAGGGTGTTACTTCAGCACATTTGGAAGATTCGTTACCGTGCTAACAAGAGTCCACTACTGGAGCAGGTCAAGTGTCCAGAATACATTTTTTGCAGTTTCCCTTAGTTCTTCCAGAAAAATGGTACAATAGTGTCTCAAATTAGGCCACGACCTCTTCCTTGGTTAGCTTCTCCAGTTCTTCGTTTCATCCGACACTACTTAATCTGAGTTATGTAAAGCGTCTTTATGTAAAAAGTAAATGACTAAATGTGAATAGCAGCAACCCAGACAGCTGTCCTGTAGTGTAAGACAGACACACATAAATCTTCACTGTATATGTTAAGCCTCTGTCTTGCTGACGATTTCGTTATTTTTACACTAGCTGATGTGGAGTTTGGACAGGGCGAGGTGAATGACTGTACAGATAGAAGGATTCAAACCGAAAGACCTTCTTTTAGAGCAATGTATCTGTGGTATAATGAAAGGCAGACATGGCGTAATAAATAGCCGTACGTTCCGTGACTGCGGAAATAATGATTCCATACGGGTGATTACAGGATTCCGGTGCGATTTAGATGAGATATGCGCTCTGTTTGGATATTACGTGGCGTTGCGTGGTAGTTCTGTACGGACATTTCGGGACAACCTATCGGTCCCAACTTCAAGGGTCAAGAAATCCAAGTTCTTGGACTTCTTGACCCTTGAAGATGGAATTGACAGTTTGTCCCGAAACTTCGGTACAGAACTACCACGCAAGGCTGCGTAGTATCCCAGATGAGCGCAGATCGTATTAGATCCTTAAGTGTCTACAACTGACGTCATATTTACCGCCCTTATTTACGAAACCTGAAAAGAAACACAACTATGCCAGAACACATAAAAATTATTCCGTGGCATTTAAATTGTATTAAAATCTGCTTATAGTACGTTTCCTTACATAGTCCTTCCCTCTTTTACCTACTTGCTCACAGTAGGTGTCGAGGTTGTTTATTTTCACTTGATCACACTCAAACACACACCACAGTCGGTAGGACTCCTCTGGACGAGGGATCGGCCCTTCGCAGAGACCTCTCCCTGACAACACAAACACTGTACAAGAGACAAACATCCATGCCCCCGGTGGGATTCTAACCCACGATCCCAGCAAGCGCTCGGCCGCAGACCTATGCCTTAGACTGCGCGGCCTCTAGGATGGGCTGCTTATAATACTAATAATCGAAAAGAACACACATTTTTCATTAGCTGACAGCACAGAGGACTCTTTCACAAGGAGCTGATACTTCCTTGTGTCAGGGGCCTCAAACTCACTGCCCACAAGCCGCATGCTGCCCAGCAGTTCATTTATGCGGCCCTTGCACTGGTTTATATTTATACACACATTATATAATTAGAGTGTGGCCCGCCTGAGTGTTGAATAATTATTTTATTTTTTATTTTAAGATTTTTTTGGTAAATAGCCAAAGGCTGCTACATCTCTTCCAGTTATCCATAGTTTTTTTGTACTGTATTCAGGTAACACAAAGGACAGATCGTCCGGTATCTCTTGTTCTGTGGGTGGTAATTGCTGCCAAGAATTAGAGCACTTCCCAGGGTTTTCCTCCTGGAAGACAACAGAGCAAAGTAGTCCTTACACAGTCATTTTTCAGTGATAGTATTAGCTCCAAGAAGTTATGGCGTTGAAGCGAAAAACTAATAAAGAAGCTGCAGTGATACTTTGATTTGCCTCAGGAAATTCACAGTTGCTGGCTAAAACTTGAAGTATAAGATGACTGCTTCATTGTAGATTCCAAATCAAAACGGTTCATGTAATGCCTAAATTCAACAAAGTAAGAATTTATCTTGTAAGTGCTGCTTGACAAAGGGTTGTAGTCCGTGTTTTTGAAGGCTAAATGACATTCTGGTGATTGTAAATTTGCATGCGGTTGTGTCAGATGTTGTCTGTTCTCGTAACTAAATGTAGTTATTGAGTGGACGTTTTAATCTGTCTCTGTGGTACATTCTTCATTTTGTGAGGTAAGTGTCAGAAACGAAGGGCAGGACTTTGTAAGAAAGGGGCATGTTTCGTTTCGTAGTCCTTCCCTCTTTTACCTACCTACTCACAGCAGGTGTAAAGGGTTTTTTTATTTTCACTCGATCACACTCAAGCACACACCACATTCGGTAGGACTCCTCTGGACGAGGGATCGACCCGTCGCAGAGACCTCTACCTGACAACACAAACACTGTACAAGAGACAAACATCCATGCCACCGGTGGGATTCGAATCCACGATCCCGGCAAGCGCTCGGCCGCAGACCTATGCCTTAGACTGTGAGGCCACTGGGATAGGCGACGGGGCATGTATTTAAATAAAACTGAGAAAGGTCTGTTTTTTGTGTGATGCATGATAAAACTGCTTCATTTGCAAGAAAGGAGAAGGGAAATTAGTGCCTAAAAGAATACAATTTGCACTGTCTTTACGAAACTTTATACAAAGCTAAATTTGGCCTTCTTAAAGGGAAGCTAAAAGGAGACAGATTAAAGACTCTTCGATATGATCTGCAACAGCAAAAAAATAAATTTACTTTTGATAACAAATCAAATGAAGCAGCAGGTCATGCAAGTTCTGCTGTTTCACAAATTACTGCAAAGTATGCAAAACAAGAGTATTTGTTCAGGAATGTATAATGAAGGAGGCAGAAATACTATGTCCTAAAAACAGCGGGGTTTAAAATTATTAGTCTTTCTGTAAACACAGTAGCCGAACCACTGAATGATTTGACAGGAGATATACAGTGTCAGCTTAAAGAAACATTTAAAGATTGCGTCATATTCTGTTGCGGTTGGTGAGAGTGCAGATGTCACACGTATTACGCAGCGTGCTGTTTTTATTCGAGGTGGAAACGAGGCCTCATTTAATGATGGAGCTTCTTGAACTGACAAATAAGACGGCAAAAACACGGGATATGATTTCTTTTGTCTGAAGTGGTGACTCTTTTCAGCAAATAGAAACTCCCTTTGGAGAGAAACTGTTCGGTTTGTTAGTGACGTGACCGAAGTAATTGTGTTAGAGTACCATGTAAAAAAAGAGGAACGAATTAATGCGATGCAGCGACTTCTTTCTGAGTTCTTTCCTTAATACCCAATGTATTCATCATCAAGAAGCACCGCATGCGAAAAGCTTGAAGTTGACTCACATAATTAGCACTTGTTAAGACTGTGGATTTGATTGGTACAAGTGCTTTTAAGCAGTGTGAATTTGTAGCATTATGGGAGAAATAAAAAACTTAATATGGTAAAATAATTTACTACAGTAATGTAAGAAGATTAAGTTGTAGATCTCGTTTGCAGTTTTTTTTTTTGGTTTGCTGAAGGAGATAAAATTATTTGTACAATGGCAGAGAAAGAAAACTGAATAACTGGATGATGAAGGTTGGGCTAGTGGTTTACAGGTTTTTGTGGACCTGACAGGCCACTTGAATAGTCTTAGCAAAGAGGTTCATGGCAGGATAAACTCATTACGGAGATGTCTGAAAGCATCAAGGCTTCCGAACTGAAGCTTGGATTGTGGGAAAATCAGTTAATCAACTAATCAATAAAATTAATCTTTTTCATTTTCTGCGCCTCATTTCCATAGGAGCTATTTTTTTCCTGAGCCGATTCAAGCATACTCCAGGAGCATTCTCCTGGTAGGAGAGGGGCTCGACGAAACCTCCCAGGACTTCAAAATTATGGAAATTACATTGTTCGGTTTTCTTTGAACTAAAGTGAGACGGCCACAGAAAAATTGCAGTTGGGATTAATATTGTGCTGTGATACTAAAGTGAGACAAATTCCTCTGAAACAGAATTGTAAGATTTGTATTCTTGTGTACCGAACGAAAGATCTCCTGTACTCAGTTCTTTTCAAGATTGATTGCAGTGTTCAGAAGCATGTATGTGAACAATTTTTGCCCCTGTAAACAACAATACGACGAAAAGTCAATCTCGACTGACAGGCGGACGCATTAAGTGTATATAATGACGTTTGTTTCCAGTAATATTTCACGTAGGCCAAAAATCTTCTTCCAGCACCCAAATTCCAGGTTTGCAACCAATCTACGTGGCAGCTAACATAAGATTTTACCAATCTTTGGTCTAACAATGTTCGTAACATCAAATTCAGCATTTTTTCTTCACGTTATGTTTAATTTTAAACAGCATACAGTATTTCTTCGGGAATCCGGGCGCCGGTAATCTGGATCCGTGGGTGGTCGGACAGTTATGAGCTAAATATAGACCAGTATGTCAAATTTAAATTATTTTGAAGTATATTGTAATAATAAATACTATTATTATATAGCGTTATGGACAGTAGTTCCGCTTTAAGTAATTTTACTTAACACCGAATGATTATATTTTCATGGTACCTATACCATGCAGTTTCCACCCGGTTGTGTCCGGATTGCCGGGTAATTCGGACCACCCCTCCGTCCGTATAGTCCAAATGTCCGGAGACTACTCTACTCCTGTTACGGTGCTGAAGGTAATGTTCCGCCCACCCCACATCTAAAGATTATCCGCTTGGCCTGCCTACGCGGAATTTGAAACCCTTAACATGTGCAGTTTAAGAGGTCATCTTAAAAAGCTCAAGAATTAATGTGGTCCCATTGGATTTGTATTCCGACATAAATTATTGGAACAAACGTTCTACACTAAGTTTCTACAGTAGACTAATAGTGACAGAAATAATTGAAACAGGAAAAATAAATATGAATTTCGCCTCCATCTCGCTCTATATGTTATTTATACATGTCGGTACTGTTCATAAGGATGGTGGTATTAGTGGATGATATAATTTAAGCTGTCTGAGGCAAGTTAACAGGCTTACGCGCCCCGATTTGAAGGTGGGACCTGGCGAATAAAAGCGAGAGTGCTAAACAAAGGTAATACAATGAGCTGCTTTACGGGACACAAATTATAAAATTTACGTTAATTTGAAAAGAAGAGGATCAGCCCATTTTATTCAGCCCCAGATACCTATTTCGCGTCAAATGTGTTGTTTCTGAAGGATTGCCTGTTGCGTAACGTTGTTTCGCCCCGCTGCATGAAGCAACAGTATTGCGACTGGTTCGTGCGTAACCTCTTGCTGCATTTTGGAATTCGCTCAGGCGTGGGAGCAGGATGTTAACTCATGTAATTTTACTTTCCGCAGCATCACACGTACGATTCGTGTTCTCTACCATCGCAAATTTTAGCCTCCTCCCGTTCCTAGAAAGGTAAAAGGAAGTACGCTTATAAGATCACCAAGCTGTGTGTGCGTCCGCGTGCGTGTACATGCATGTCCTAGTTTAACCCTCGAACTCGACGGAATTCAAATAAAATTTGGTATGAGGGTCATGCCATTGCAGGACACCCCATCGCCCCAACGCTTTGGTGTTGGTGAAGCCGTAAGCATTATCGTCGTGAATCTATGAAAATCACAGGCACATGTTTGATGAGTTGTGTATACGCGCCTTGTAGACTGTTACTGAGGTACACACAGATTTTTGAGATACAACAATTTCGTATTTTATGTTTTACAGAATAAAGGGTAAGGAAACATGTAGTATAAAACTGTCTGCTGCCATAAAATACACTCTGATTCCATATTCTATTTCGGTAACTTTTGTCTCACATAATTGTGCATCACCGACACTTTGGTGTACTGTGGTAGATAACTGAAGTAAGTGCAATTACACCATTTGCATGACGTAATGGTGTTCGTAAAAAATTTAATAAAACCCGGTGGACAGACAGACACAGAGATACACTCACGCACGCACCCACTCACACAAGTGACACTATGACAAGACATTCTGTGGAAAAAGGCAAAAAAGCTTCCTAATTGGCAGCTGTTATGACGAGGTGTTTAGACGAATTATCTTATAAGTGTCAATTACAACCTAACGTCCTGGTCACTAACGCTTGTTCTTCTCGTGCTTTAAGACTATTTGCTTTCCAACAAGATTGCAAATGGCATAGTCCCTACTGCAGGGCACACACTTTCCCAACACAGTCTGTACTTTAAAAAGTCATATGGTTTTTGTGATACACGCGTAAAGGTAATTTCATTTACGCTCACAAAGAAGTCTTCCGTTCCATCGATTTTTACGAATTTCTCCAACGATAATCATCATGAAAAGGAATCCGTGATTTCAGGCTTCCGCTGCGAAGTTGATCAGATCTGCACTACCGACGTTTCGGGACAACGTATCAATCTCATCTACAAGGGTCAGTCGGTAAAGGATTACCACTCGACGCTGCGTAATACCGCAGAAGAACGCAGATCTAATCATTAAGCGGAGATTTCTTTTACCGAATTTCACCCAAAGTGGCCAAGAAATATGTACAGCGAGATCAGCAATTCATTTAAGCCCTTAAGTAAAGTATGACTGTGACGGACCTGATTATCACGAAACTTACGCTTACCCGACAATTATTCTGTAAAGAACTCTTGCGCCGAATTTCATGAAAATCCGACAGACGTTATAATCTCTGATGTTAGGCCACAGACAGACGTCTATATGAAGTGATGCCCTCTCCACACTAGGTGATCTCCTTTTTTACTTTGTAAAGAATGCCTAAAACTGAAACAAAGGAAGTGTGAGGTTATGCCTGGCAAATTTAACTCGTACAGGATCTGTACTTCAGTATTATGTATTTCCCATAAAGGAAAATAGAACAAGAATAACACTATCGTATATATAGGACCATAAATTTACGTAACCATGAGATGTGTTCGAAATCCTTGCTATGGAATGTGACGTTCCATTGTAATTCTAGGCCAGCACTGTCCACTCCGTACCCTTACAACCTGTTTTATGACATCTACGTTAACACTAACTTCCCAGTGACGCCTTGGTCTTCCAGCTGGCCTCAGACATGGCATATTTCCATCCATAACGGTGCAAGCATCGTTTCATTCCTCATGCTTACGTGTCGGGACTCTTTCAACCCCTCAATTTAATGCACCCAATACTAGTGTAGGTAAAGGTAAAGCCATCCCTATACAGGTCTGGACGGTCACTTAGGGCTCCAGGAGGTTGAGACTCCCAGAGTTTCTAGACAGTTGGTATATGGAGGTGTCAAGGTTGTTAGCCTTAGGCACCGGCCGCCTTTACCCCCAACAGGCGATACCCCTGGTGCTTATTTGTCTTAGAAGCTGAGTAGAACCCAGGGCAATGGTGCGGCGGGAAGGATTAAGTAAATTACCCCATCCGGAATCGAACCCGAAAACTTGCGGTTTGTAGCGCAATGCCTCAACCAACTGCGCCACCGTACCCTAGTACTAGTACTAGTGTATAGTACAGAAGCATTTAAAAAATTTTCTTATAGTACTTCTTGTTGTGTTGCTTTCTTAACCCGCGAATGATGATGCCAGTAACTCCATGCATGATCCGGTGGCTGTCCAGTGATTTCTGTGGGAACGTTGGGTATTGAAATATTTAAAATCAAGCGGCCTTTATGTCGCTGCAACTGTTCGTAGTATATATTAGCAAGATTCACACGTATCTTGCCATTTGTCGGTGCTGTGTTCTGCTCTCACATCTACGACAGACGTGCTAATCGATGAGTCAGTAACTGGCGACTCCATTTATTTGTCGAAGATTACTCTCTTGTGGAATGTGACGCCTTACACTCTGGTAGATATTTACCGACTTTTCATAGCATGTGCTGTGTCCATCAACAGGACCGTCACTTGGTTCCTCTGAGATATCGGCCCATATCTGCCAGGATGTTCGGCGTCACAGCTCAGACGGGACAAACAACATTCACAGCCGTAAGCACCTTAAGTCACATATCCCAATTGGCTGGTTTCGAAGGTAAAATTCACCTGTATTTCGATGCAAGCTGTATGTGGGAATGTCCGTGCTAATGACAACACTGAACCAACTTGCTTTATTATTCGAAATATGAAGGTGACACAGTGATAGTTCCAACTTCACAAATTTCTTCATGACGATTATAATGTAAACTCTGCTACAGGATGGAGCAGTCCACATTGGTTAAACTTGAAATAAAATAATTTAATACACTGAATTATATACTCATTTATTATATTTGCTATAAATCTAAATTTAAGTTATTTCAGAAAGTTTTTGTATTTATTGAGTAGTGGATTCTATGTTTGTTTTGATTCCCATAGACAGGTTGTAACTTACCTAATTTCGTAGGTGTTGTGTTTTATAACAACCTTAGTTGTCGCTGCTTCTACAAGTTTCTGTACTCAACATGTTGTAAGAAGGACGATAATAAATAAGTAATTATAAAAACGGATGAATATCTTGCTAAATGTGAAAAGTGAACCTGAATCACCAGGTATATCCCTAGAGTTTTGATTTTACGTCCAATGAGCTAGCTGGAAACCGTAACCAATAAGCGTTTGTGCTAGTAAGCAAACCGGGGCGGTTCTAAGGACAATTATAAGCACAACCCGATTATGGATCGTCAGAATATTTTGAATAGAGATCTGTGTTCAAACATGGACAATTTTTGTTGCGGCCACTCTAACCTAAACAGAAAACAAAACAACAACTTCTGGAAGTACGTTTCTTCTATAATGATGAATAATGAATTACTACAGAGACATTATTTTATCTGACAACTGTTGCTAATCACTTCCCTTCGACTTGCAATTAAAAAACAACTCGCCTGTTATATGTGACGCGCGTCTGCAAACCGAAGAAAACAACTTCCAGAGCCTTCTTTTGAGGTGGTGAGTAGAAATCTAGTACTAATTTTTATATATTGAACTAAACAGTGTGAACACCGGATCACGGTAAACTATAGCCTAACAGCGGTCAGTGCTGTAATGCCTGCCGTCACGCTAACGGTCTGAGTGCAACAGTGATGCCAGTTGTCAGATAAAATAATGTCCCCGCAGCATTAGAGGGCGTGAAACAGAATACATAACAAATTGTTAGCTATGTCCGTGACCGCTATTTGGCTGATTCGCAGCTATTTAAGGTTTTTAATACGCGCCTATGAAGATCTGCCTTCATGTTATGTGGGAGAGGTCAAATTAGGTTCACAAGGTATTGACAGTAAAAATGTAATAACACAATAAGCCATTGTGTTTCTGCGAAGTGTCTTATCATGAAAATTATCTTCTAAGCATGCAGTCAGAGAAAAATCACAATTAGTAATACAAAACAAGGAAACTGTTGAATCTCTAACATTTATCATATTAAAATAAGCTGTGTATGCAGCAAACATATTCGAAACTGAACGTGAGGAAAATTATAAAAGCGATGAAATTTATCTGGTTGTAACTGTCTGTTCCATAAAATGTAAAGATTCGTTGCATTTGACAAAGAAAAGATTGTTATAAAGAATTTTCAAGTCGGATGTAAAAATGACACTTTCTCAAAAGACAAGAAAACTGTTAAGTGTTCGAACATGCGTGCGTGCGTGCGTGCATATTAAACAGCGCACACGGGAGAACGAAATGGCACAAGATGCTTCTTTTTAACTACCTATTTTACAAAATGTGAAGAAGCTTGTGTTTGAAAACGATATGTGTAAAATATTTTTTAAAATGTAAGTTTCAAGGAAGTAAGAACAAATGCACATATTCTGAAATGTTACGCCACGTCGACTACTAAACTCTTACTGAAATTTCGGAGGATTGTAGCGCCTTCATTTTCAGGGTAAAGCTGGCACTCAAATTTCGGTGGGGTTTAGTGCCTTCAATTTTAGGTTCAAGCAGTCCCAATCGTGAAGATGGAAGCACGAAAATCCCAGAAAATGTGAAACCTCAGCAAGAAGTCTATGAGAAACCCAAATCCAACAAATAAAAAAAACCTTTCCATTTACACATAATAAGACAAGATTTTCAACATTAACCGTGGCGTATTTTTTAATCGTTTTACTGAAACATCTTGCAAACCACAAGTAGAAAGAAAAGTGACAAGGAACAACTGTTATTTTTACAGTCTGTTCAATCAAATGTAAGATGACTGTTGAATTATCTGCAGGATATCTAAAAATGTGTTAGCAAGAAAGAATTTCCAAACACGAAGTTGAAGAATTTAAGCCAACAACAAAGATGTTTAGGGAAATGAAATTTTTTAAGTTGGGCGTGTTATTCATACTGTGTGATTTGTTACTGTAATGTTTATAAATGTGAACGTGGCTCAGTCAAAACGCGTTAAATGGAAGTTTATAAGCGTGTCTACGATCTGTGTAAGCATCGTCTTTTTTGTGCATTGAAAAATACAAACATGGCGAGGAAGTGGGTTTCGGAGAATAGGCTATGTTTTCAAAACGAATGGAATTCAGTCTTTACTACATCAGATCCATACCCATGTACTTGTTCTATATTCATCAGTCATGAAGGCTGTGTCAATTCTTCGGCTCAACAAGTCGCAGTCGCACATTCTTTGACATGTCAATAGCCTCTTTCAAATGGAGGTATGAGGAAGTAAATGAACTAGTGAAAAAGTTGGTGGGTGTAAGACATGAGTGAAGTCATAGTCCGTACCTTTTTAATATATTTATAGAAGACATTGTATCCATTATTAGTGAGTGTAATACACATGCATCAATAGCGGGAACTCAAACGATACCTGCATTATGGTTGGCTGATGACAGGTGGGCCATATACCATAAATGGTTTACAAAAATGGATAAATCAAGACTGTAGTATTGTAATAAAGGGAATTTGCAATGAAACCTTAATAAAACTAAAGTAATATATTTAAAAAGGGAGGGAAACGGAAAAACAGAGAAGGCTGTTATATGTGTGTGGTTAAAGACGGGAGGAAGTAAAATAATTTTATTTATTTATTTATTTATTTATTTATTTATTTAGGAGTAAAGTTAGAAAATTTCGTGGGAATGGAGGAGACAAAATGCATAAAAACGAAGGGCAAATAAACATTAAGAGCAACCGACACACGTTAATGACAGTGCCCCAAATAACTCCATGGAGCAGAGACGTTCCTGAGAAGCTAAAGGGTCCTCAGCTAGTTAAGAAATTCCCTGCATTTTATGGAACCCGGAGGTTCATTACCGCATTCACAAGCGCCCGCCAACTATTCCTGCCCTACACCAGATCAAAGCACTCCAGACCTCACCCTCTCACTTCTTGAAGATCAATTTAAATATTATCCTCCCACATACGCTTATGTCTTCCAAGTGGACTCTTCCCCTCAGGTCACCCTACCAGAACCATGCATCCACCTCTGTTGTCTCTCACACGTGCCACATGTCCCGCCCATCTCATTCTTCTTGACTTGGTCACCCGAATTATATTTTGTGAGGAAGACAGATCATAAAGCTCTCTTTTGTGTATTCTTCTGCAACCCCTGTTACGTCGTTCCTCTCAGTCCCAAATATCTTGCTCAGCACCCTATTTTCGAACACCCTCAGTCTATGTTCCTCCCTCAGTGTGAGAGACCAAGCTTCACACCCATAAAAACAACAGGTAAAATTACAGTTTTTACACTGTATCTTAATCCTTATGTATTTGGATAGCAAACTGGGCGGTGAAAGCTTCTGCACCGAATGATAGCAGGCATTTCCTGACTTCAGTATGCTCTTAATTTCTTTATGAATGGAATTTTGATTTGTTAGGTTTGTTCCAAAATATCTGACCTGTTCCACGCTTTCAAAGGATTTGTTACGTGTCTTTATGTTGTGATTTTCTCCTGCATTCTGATCTCAAAACACGACCATATACTTTGTTTTCCCAGCATTTACTTCTAGACCAATCTCCTTACTAGCGACTACTGCAGCTTCCGTATTTTTCTTTATATTACCTATTCTTCCACCTATGAAAGTAAAAGTATTGGAAAAAATACATCAGATGATTTGTGCGTGGAGGATGTTGTATGGGGCTGAAATATGGGGCGTGTAAAGATGATGAGAAATTATTACTGTAATTCAGGGAAGATTTTTTAAGAAAGTTATAAAAAGCCCAAAGAGCAGAGCAAAAGAGCAGCAGAATCGGAACTTAGTAGAGAAAACCGTACAGGCACGGTATTTGTTGTGCAGTAATATACCAGGAAAAGTGAACTGTTGAAACGCAATTACTAGTGGCAGGCAGGAAACCTGAAATTTGGAAGTTGTGCAAACAGCCTAAGAGAAGAACTGTCCTCACATTGTGTTGTGAAACATCTGGTTAGACAGAAACGGGGGGGATTTAAAAGATATATGTCAAATAATAAAAACTACGTGTAGCAATCTTCAAAGCCATTCAAGCAGACAATAAAGGAAAGAAAAGAGATCTCTAGTCTCATACTGGCATGTGAAAAATATGGCGGAGAGAACTGTATATAGATCGAACGACGGTAGGACGGACAGACAGACATGACGAAGCTAATAGTCACTTCTCGCAATTTTGCGAATGTGCCTGAAATAAATTAAATGTACCTAAAATAAATAAGAAAGATGTGTGTTCCGAAGGGGTTCACCACCCACTGAGCTACAAATTCGATTATATGTTCCTCGGCTTACAGCACTTGCTGGTGGAGCGATGTTATGGTTCGTGAACCAGTCGGGATATATATTTAGATACTGCAAGAAGTGGTGGGGGCCTCCTGGGCGGACCGCAGCCATTTGGCAAATTGACGAAACCTACTGGTGCAGTTCTAAATCCCGAACGCCGTCATATTCAGCTCCAACACAGTTATACGAATTGCCCGCTTAGTTATCGACATGTTCACAAAAGTCTGTCTTCCCGTTATATTGTGAGTTAGAGCAATGAAATCCATATCTCGTCACCCTATTGCGCCAATATCAGTTTTTACAATCTTCTTACGTCTGCCTATATAAGGATTCCAACGAACGCTTCGCTTGTGTTTTTCTGAGCAACTTTCAGTATGAAATTACAGTCGAACTCTGTTATCAAGTCATAAAAGGGACTGAATATTTTGTCTTAAAAAGGAGCGTCGTTCTAACCGAGGAATATAATATTATAGCTAACAGCAAGCAATTAATTGGTACCACAGAACATGTGACGTTATATGTAAGGTGTTGCTTAACCCTTTACAGACGAAGCGTATCTGTTTTATATAAGGACTCAGTGCGTACCGCGCTGTAAACACTCTCCACTTCGGTTATAAAAACCAATCTCTTAATGTTTTATAAGGCAAAAGTTGCTGTTTGTTCTGAGATCCGTACAAAACACATAAACACAATGTGGGCACCACGTAGAATTTTTTAATGTTAAACCCGGTGGTACGTAAAGTTACCGCTAGGCTTTAAAAGGTTAAACGGATGTGGTTATAACCGGATTCGACTGTATTATACTTCCAAAATACGTGTTATATCCGTGACTTCAGGCTTCCGCCGCGATGTTGATGAGCTCTGCTCTCTTCTGGGATGTTATGCAGTGTCGAGTGATAATCCGTCACCGACGTTTACGGACAACGCGTCGGTTCGATATTCAAGGTTCAAGAATCTACCTTCAAGAGTCAAGAAGTCCCTTCTTGACTCCTGATGATGGGACCGATACGTTGTCCGTAAACGTCGTTAGAGGATTACCACTCGACGCTGAGTAATATCGCAAAAGATAGCAGATGTCACCCACGTGCTATATATACTGTCAAAAGCAGCACAGAACAACACTATGTGAGAAACGCAATTTATAAAGCTTCCAACTGTGTCCGTTTTACAAAGATACACCTTACTTTTAGGGACTTATATGTTAACATTATCTTCCATTTCCTGTTTCGTAAATGAGCAAGTGGGCCCCAGGCGGTGACGCCCCTAACTTGTATTGGGGAGGTGCAACCGGGACACCAACTATCTTGACTGAAATTTTTCGTGTTTTTCTAAACCCCTTCAGGCAAATGTTGGTATGGTAGTTATCTTAAATTAGACCACGACCACTTCGTTCCACGTTCTTTGCAATCCATTATTATCTCAGTCAGGATTACAAATATTTTCCAAAACTTTAGGAGCCATGTCAAATGTCTAGGCACCAGAATGGTAACATGAGGCAAGCTTCACACAGAGACTCACAAATACAAATGGCCGCTATACAAAATTCAGCCGCCTCTGCTACCCAGCGCCGGGAGTTTGTGCCCCGCGCTGGATTACTGGCAGCGTAGAAAACATGACAACCGAAGGATTAATGGAAGAAATGTTGACGAAGGGATCGGTAGTCGGTCGATTCTCGCCTGATATTAGTTTATTAACTGTCTTACAATCGCAGGCAAATTCACTGTGCGAGAGCCTCTGGACGGCCGCAACATTATTCTCATTCACTGCGTAATCCCAATCTCCGCTACAGTATATTAATGGCAAGGTTACATGCAGGCTAAGAATAGCGCCCGACGGGCCACTACATCCTTATTTTGAGAAGCTGCAGCTTCTTCATGCCAGCTGACTAACTGAAGTAAGAAATTACCGGAGTATTTGTTTTCATTCATTCTTTTTTTTTATTCTTTTGTTAATTTTTTTCCTGTTTTTCCACCTTGATTCCTTTCTGCATTATTTCGCTTTGTATCCCCTTTTTCTTATTTTTGTTTATTTCTTCTCTTTTCTAGTGCTTTCTTCTTCTTTCCACTCGTAATACATAAGTTTCGCTCTCTAATCACTAGTAAGAAAATCAGAACTGCTTCGTGCTTAGGAAGTGCTTAATACATACACACGCACACACGAACACACACAAGACAAGATAAGATAAGACAAGACAACACGGCACAAAAACCCACAACACAACACAGCACATAACACAAAACGACGCAACGCAACACAACACAATTTGTGTAGGGTGGGAAGTCTAAAATAGGAAAGCAGTTTTTTTTAAGTTATACATGGCACTACGTTTACGTTTTGGAAACCTGCTGTAACCGTCCTGAATTCCTGTGCCTCAGATCAGGAATCAGTGAGAACTGTTGTGAAAACGGTAATGAGCATTGGAGTTCTGTAAAGTATGGGGTTTTTTTGACTACCGAAAACTTAATGTTTTTCAAAAATTCTGTTAAAATGAATCATGCAATCTTGAATATCCCCTCTAAGCCATCCGTGCAGCAAGATATTTCCGTACAGCTGGGGTTACAATTGTTTTACATGGTCATGGCTTGGGCACATAAACACATGAATACCTGCAATTTGTCTTTATGGCTTGTCGCCTCAAAAGGCATGCAGTTTACGCACTAAAAACTG
Source organism: Coptotermes formosanus (assembly GCA_013340265.1). Classification (NCBI taxonomy): domain Eukaryota; kingdom Metazoa; phylum Arthropoda; class Insecta; order Blattodea; family Rhinotermitidae; genus Coptotermes; species Coptotermes formosanus. The sequence continues at coordinate 984,700 of BLKM01002183.1, forward strand.
TTACGGAAGGACAGCTCTTAGGCTTACTCTGCATGTCTGTGGAGCACAGCCAATAAACAACGGAAATTGTTATGTCGGTCAACTGCTGTGTAGGCGTGTAAATATGTACGAAATGTAGAACACTGATATCCTCTTTTACTAAGCAACGTGTTTAAATGGAAACATGTGACCTTACGTGGCTGGTGACGGACATGGCATCTTCCGAAGCTTGTAAATGGAACAGAAAGACGATAGGGAAAAGAGTCATATGAAAATTGGATTCATTTCTGTGGAAATTTGATGGCGCAACCAAGAAAGTTCGCACAAACGTAAAGCTTCTACATGGCTCAGCCGCTTTAAGGCTGCTTTATCGTACGTAGGGGTCTGTGTTAATAACATGTGGCAAGACTTAAACTGTGGATTCTGTGATGATCATTCTTACACTGGTAGAAGGAGGTTTCCGTTAAGAATATAAGAAATAAAGAAAATTAGAAGCAAACAAATAGACAGACAGAACGTTGAAAGCCACGTTGTACTCGCTGATGGTTCCTTCATTCTCTTCTGGTTACAATGGCATGGGTTAATGAGGCAGGTGGTACGAGCGGATGGTTGCTAATGACGGGTCAGCAGGACTCAAAAGAGTTATCAAACCCCGCACAGTGGGAAGGAAGGGATAAGAAAGGAGCAAGTCATAGAAGCTGCCTCGTGCATTCATACTGCTCTAGTTTTACGATTAAAGATAAGTTAACCAGACAATAATTCTGAAATGTATGTACATGATATTAAAATTTACAGTTTCAGAAATTTATCACAAATATATTTTACCTAGAAGTCATTTGAGACCTACTGGCTACTCCCAGGACTGTGGAGTCGGCACACAAAATCTCCGACTCCGACTCCTTCATAAAAGCTCAAAATGTATTAATAATGGTAAAACTGTAAGACATTTCATCACCACCACGTGAATCATCAGGCTACTTTTTACTTATAACCTATGTTTAAGTATAAGTCTTATGGTCCTGTATCTATCAGGGCTCTGGATTTGGAGTATCAAGTTAAGATTTTAGACTGAGGTCGGAGTCGGAGTCGGTACATTTTTACCGACTCCGACTCCAGCTAAAATTCCTTCCGACTCCGACTCCGACTCCGACTCCACAGCCCTGGCTACTCCACGTACTGCCAGGTTTAAGACTGAAACTATTTTGTTCACACAGTGTGTTTACATGTTTTGTACGGTTCTCGCAACAAACAGCGATTATTTCCCTGTACAGCGTTCACCGACTGGCCTTTAGTACAGTCTTCACTGTGCCGTACGAGGTGAATTTTTACTCATAATGTAGATTCGTTTAGTCTTCAAAGACTCAGGTCTGTGTTCGCCGGTCTGTGCCTGCTGAGACCCGGATTCGATTACACGCCAATCCGTGTGAGATTTGTGGTGGACAAAGTTAAACTTGGACAGGTTTTCTGTTTAGTATTTGGGATTCCCTTGTCAGTATCATAACACCAATGCTCTGTATTCATTCTGATCTTCACGCTGCTCTTATAAGAAAGACAAGCGGGCTAAGCCTTTAAGTAAAGTGAAGTTTTTTATTTTAAGGTTGTAATCATTTCCGGTAATTGGGACCAAAGTAATTAAAGTTTTTAGTCCTCAAGGCGTTTATCTTGAAGTTATGGTTTTGGAAGACACGCACAATCAGCCTCTGCTGTATGCAGTCCTGCGTACTCGAGGTCTACGTGTTTATGTGGGTCCTTCTGCCCGTTTCACACAAACACGAGTGCTTATAAACGTGATAATCAAACAGGTTATGTCCGTTTTATTTTGAGACCTTTGCCCTTTTCTACATTTTATTGCCATGTTTCTGTCTTACTGCTTGCTTCATAAACTCATCATAAATTCATCGCAAAGGAACTCTTGGCTCTGAACTGAGACAACGAAACCTGATGCGCAAGGTAGAATATTTTAATGAACTAGGTAATTGGCATTTCCTCCACATCTGATATAATGCTTACGTAGGTGGCACTACGACCCAGGCTTCTGGAATTACAGAGTAACATTCTTTTTAAACCAAATTCAGTAGATTCTTTTTTTTCATGGCGCAACAGCCCCTAGTGGGCCAGGGCTTCCTCTTTATCGAGGCTTCACGATCACACTCAGATACACCACACTCGGCAGGACCCCTCTGTATGAGAGATCAGTCCACTGCTGAGGCCTTTACCTGGCAACACACAACACTCATCCATGCTCCCGGCGGGATTCAAAACCGCAATCCCAGCAAGCAAGAGACCGCAGAACTACACCTTAGACCGCGCGGCCACTGGGATCGGGGTGTAATAGATATACCACCACCATTTTGCCTTTGGAATTAGGTAGTGGCATTTCCTTCGCAACTGACAGCGATAATGCTGCCATTAAGCCTTATCTTCCAGTGGCGTTTCGTTTACACCTGATCTAATGGGGAATACTGCCGTCTGAGTTGTGGAATGTAATTTTGTATAAATTGACTGAAGTTTCGGAGGAAAACACTGCCACCACCTTCAAGGTAGAAAAGTGAGTCGAGCTGCAAAATTAGGGTAAGACATGATATATGGATAGAAGGAAAGGCCATAACTCTAAGACAGAGCCGGTGGGACGCAGTGGGACCAGGGGGTGGTGGGGGGCCGATGTAATTTTTAAATATACAGAAATCGGTAATAGGGGTCTTTGTAAAAATGTAGTGAATGCCATAAAGTTTTCCTTGGCATTCTTCCCCGTACCTTATGCTGTACTGCAATGCAACAGCAGGCCGCACCTTCGGCATACTGTACAGTAATTTGGGCATCGAGAGGCGTCTCCTGTGACGTCTCCTTGTCGTCGCTTCAGGTTATATATTATTGTTAAGATCATTAACCAGATGGCAGTGGCAGCACAGTAGGTACTACATGCCAGGGCCACCATAACGCTCCTTTCTTTTTCTTGGCACGACGGGGATTTGGAGGATCCTTTTCCGCCATAGACTCCATCTTGAGATCCCAGTCATGCCTTCCTGCCGTACGTGCACAACCAAATTGCCCAGATGCGAGATGGTGTCTGTTGCTATAATTAACTACCTGCTTTCGGTTGGGAAGAGGTCGAGAACCGAGAAAATCCAATGACCAGAACACATTTATGCCACTTACTGTCAAGGTCCTAACTGTACGGTATAGTTCCTTCTCCAGAAACCAGATATAATATCAAGACCTTCTTCTTCTTCTTCTTCTTCTTCTTCTTCTTCTTACATGGCACTACAGTGCAATGCGCACCTTCGCCTCCGTAATGGACTTCTCCCAGTCAGCTCTGTTTCTTGACTTCTCTTTCAGGTTTTTAATTTTGCGTCTCTTAATAGTCGTTTGTACACAGTTCCACCATCTGTTTTTTGGTCGTCCTCTTAGTCGACTTCCCGGGGAATTATTATTATGTACCTGATTTAGTTTCCTTTTACTATTCATTCCATTAACATGACCAAGGCAATTCAACTGACTTATTCTGACACATGAAAGTATATCTAAATCTTCCAACAGCTGCGTTTCTTCCTTATTATATCGCTTTCTCCAATTCTTATTTACTTTAATTTCCCTATTAAGACTTTCACAAGTTTCGCAACTTCTGAAGAAATTCTTTGTTATCTTGGACGCTTAGGATTTATTAGTCACCACAAGGTCACAACACTGGGTCCTGTTCAGAGCCATCTTATTCTGATTCATACCTCCACAACGTGTTCCTGAGTAATTAATTCCAAATCGTATCCACTCCTGCCTCTAATTCGTGAGTTTTTATGTGTTTATGAAACAAAGGTTTTCGATGTAGGTAACAAATTAAATAACTACATGTTACACGGTATTTTTTGACCAAATTATATTGACACATTGTGTTTATGGAATTGCACGTTTCGTTAAAATCAACATAAAAGCCCAAAAGCAGGTCAGTAAAACTGATCCCTACAACCCATTTCAACAATATTAATTTCCGTATGTGGTCCATTCTGTCATATTCATCTAGACGTCCAAATTTATCCCTTTCGTTGAGATTTACCAACCCAAATTCTGTATTCAACCAGTATCTAATCACTTGGCAAATGGACTGACCGACAGGAATCCTGATGTACATGGACCCAGGAGTTATTCACTTTATTAAGACATTCCTTACTGTTCAGGATTCCAAATATTCACCTCTGCCATCAAGAAGTAAAGAAATCTAAATAAAGTAGTGATCCAGCTTAAGAAAGGAATGAGAGTTTTGTATTTCAGTTTGGATTAATATTAATCAAAGTACTCAAAATCTATGCTGAAAATTTCCTGTTGCTACTTAAGCAAAACTGAACAAAAATGAAAATGAGGAGGGGCTGTGAGCAGTGTGTTCTGCCTGCATCATATCGTGTTCAATCGAGACCGGTCACTTGGTTCGAGAGCTGTTACTTTTAGACAGGCACATAAACGGATGAACATAACGTAACTAAAGTTATCTTCTCAACATTCCTTATCAAATTGGTATAAATATGTCTACTCCTACATTTCTGCTCCCGATTTCCGGAATCAGATCACTGTCTTTCTGTCTGGCCGTCATGAGCCGGTTTATTTTAATTGTATTACAATTTTAAAATTGTAAAATTAGCGGAACTCCGAAATAAATTTTTATTATTTTGAATTATTTTAACTTACCTGCTTCTAACCTACTTCTAACCTAACCCTCGGTCTGATAATGAGACGTTAGACCAGAAGCCAGTGTGCAAAAATTCTGCAGGACTCTGTCTGAAATAGTTTTGTGTTGTGAAACTACATGCAAAGTCCGTCTGTTTGAAAGAGTGTTGTTTTTGACCATACATATAGGCCCTGTGGCTGAATGCTTCTTCTTTGTGATACTATACATAGAGACCTTGTGAATGAGTGGTGTGTTGTAACACTATACACAGAGACTCTCTGTTTGAATGTGTTTTGTAACACTATACACAGAGACCCTCTGTTTGAATGCGTGTTGTGACACTATGCAAAGGGACCCTCTGTTTGAATGCGTGTTGTGACACTATGCAGGGGGATCCTCTGTTTGAATGCGTGTTGTGACACTATGCAGGGGGACCCTCTGTTTGAATGCGTGTTGTGACACTATGCAGAGGGACTATCCTTTCCCCACCCAACCGTTGGTTGTAACGGGGCGGGTCCCCTTATAAGAATGTAATACCGTACAAACTTATAACTTTATGTTTACATACTCACCTGTGTCACATACGTATTATCTACACATGAAAGATTCAGTCTCTTAACACATCTTCCCACCTTCCTCTAACTTCGATCAGGTAATCACCCAAACTCTTAAGACATTTCCTACTACTAGGCTTTACAACTTTCTTTAGAAAAATCTCTTCGTAAAAGCTGCTCCATTTGCGTGATTTCAGACTTCTACCGCGGTGTAAATAAGACGCTCCTTTTTCTTGGATGTAACGCAGCGTAGATTGGTAGTTACCGATGTTTCCGGAAGACCCGTGGGCCCCATTTTCAAGGGTAAAACAGTCCAAGAAGACCCTAGGAAATGAGACAGATAGGTTGTCCCGAAACGTCGGTAACTGATCAGCAATCTACGTTGCGTAACATCCCAGAAGAGCGAAGATCTCAACTTTTCCATTTCTCAGAAACAGTTTCGATTCTCCAGCTGGATGTTGGGGCACATCTTATAACATTATGGACGGTATCTCCTGCTGCATGACATAGGGGAACTCGCTACTTCCTTTCTCCTATCCAAACACCCTTTTAGAATCCACCCCTCTTATGTATTCTGCGACTCGTTTTCTTTCTGTTTTACTGCAGCCTCCAATATATCTTTCTCATCCTGAGACCCCTTGAATAGTATAACGAAAGGTAAATGACGGCATTTCCGTCAATATTGCAAATATTCTTTGTCTCCTAATGTCATTTATATTTGTTTTTCCAAAAGTCTGTAATAAGTGTGAGATCCAACGTTCTCACAGCAATGTTGCTGATGCGTCAAGTCCCCTGAGATATTATACGGCGTCTGTAGATAGGTAGTACTCGTGATAGTGGAATTGAACGTATGCAGGTTATGGTGACCTTCCGTGATATGATGACATATGGACATGAGTCCGAGTGTATGCCTGTAGTTCATAAAATAAAGAAAGTAGGCTAAAAATAACAAAGGCAGAAGTGAAGCAGGGAATTAGAACACAGTAAATTTAACACTACACAATATGAGAGAGAAGCCGGAACCTCATTATGCGATGAACAAGGCCGGATGTCTGCTGTGTTTACCGACAGCGAGGAGACCAGGAAGGGTTACCGTGCAAAAAGAGGTTAAAGAATCACTTAACCTCCAGGTAGATACATTATTAACTCAAAGTGTCAGATGGGTGATAAAAATTGTTAGTCAGTTTTCCTTTCTTAAACAGGCGTCTGAGGTCATCATGCTGTGTATGTGTTTGAATGCATGTGTCTTCTTCTGTCCTTTTAAGCTTCTCAACAAGTCAACAGATTTTCGCGAAATTCCGTACAAAATACCACCACGGGTACCCAAAACTTGTACTTCTTAATTTCCTACAGTTGGCAATAACAACTTGTCAGACTTCCGTAACGTATTAGCTACATTATCGCCACTGTGATCCTTAAATCTTTTGTGGTAATAATGTTCGAAAAGTAAGAAAATTTTTTAAGGTAACTTTATATGTCTTATGTAAACCAATAAAATGGGGGCTGCCTGAGATCTATATTTAGTTCTGATGGCGGTAGCTAATAAATAGTTGGAGCTAGGCGTGTGAAATTTGGTACAGATGTAGACTAAAAATTCGGTACGAATAACTGTTTCTAAGAAAGCACAAAACATGCGCTAAAATCTGTGGTTACATCCAAGAAATTCAACTTATTGCGACAAAATGTCTGTTAAGTAATAAGTTAGTCTAATGGTAACATATATTACTGTCAAATACAGCAATTCTATTAGATTCAACAATGCTTGCTACATGTTGCTTACAACTACGACCATCTTTAGGCATTAGTGTACATAAAGTAAAACAAAGCTGCTGAGTGAAACTGGAAGGAAGCAGCGTTCTCCGGTGTGTTGGACGCCAGCGCGACCGCCAATGAGCAAAGGACGAATGAGGGTTTCAACAATAATTCTTCTGCGAAAAAGCGAAACCACGAGAAGTGTGGGTCTGCTGTGGTAACTTTTGTGTGAACAGAATAGCTCTAAGGCTGAGGCGGAATACAGAGCAAGAACTACACTGGACGGGGCGTCGTAAGAGCTCGCTGCAGCTGTGTGCTGGCTCGATCAATCGAAATTCCGACCGTAGGCTCACCGTAATTTTTCTATTTTTAAACATATTTATAGAAGGAAACACATGATTCTGAGAAACTTACTTCATTCCACTGTTCTCCTTTTAGCTTTCGAACATGCATTCTAACACAGCAAATTCCTAGAACTCAGGGCGGCAGGGGTTATACGTAGCCAAACATGTACACTCATTTCTCTGCTTACGGTTGTCGTGCCTTCAAAAAGCATGCCATTTTGAGTTTGCTACGTAACTTGGAAAACTTTTCCTTAATACGTTATATACTAGAAGATATTTTACCTACAGTTTATTCCGGAAATGTTAGCCAGCAGCTCATTCCATGTGGCTAATGTAAAATTAGTGCATACTTCCTCATTAAAATAAAAGGAAGTGGACAGAACAAAATAAAATTAATATATATTTATCAAAAACCGTTTTTCGACAGGTAGTTTTTCGAAGTAATATCGATCTGCAGGTTTGGAAGGTAATTTTCTGTTTAACTCATTTTATTCAGGGTTTCTAAGTGTCTTACTCGTACACAACGACGTTGTTAGTTTCTGGCGTTATATAGCGTCGGTAATAGATAAATGAAATAATACGGAGCATTGATGGAATGATACTGATAGGAGAAAGCCGAAGTACTCGGATAAAATCCTGTCCCAACGCCAATTTGTCAACAACGTATTCTATGTGGAATTTTGTTGAGATAATTGTGTGTATGGATATAAATAATTTCGTCCGTATATACTCGTATTTGGGGTTGCCTTGGGTTCTGAGGCCGCAAAATAGTGAATTAGAATTTTTAATGCCATTCCTTTCATGTGTGCGAGTTGTTAGTAACTCTGCTCTTCGTAATGCGAGAAAGGGATGTAATTACTTATTCTAATCTATAGTACGCCTACTTATATATCTCAGTAGTGTGTGTTGACACTGACACGTATCCCTTACGAGCTACCTAACGCGCTGCTATTGTAGATTTAAAGTTTCGTGTCTTTATCCCACTTTCCTTCCTAAAAGTGTAAAAAGTAAAGTTGGTGATCCTCATGCTCTTTGACTGCAAATATAGGGTTTAACGAAATTTTATCACTGTTTTTTCAGATCTATTTTTTATTTGATCTCTGCAGAACAATTAATATTCAATGGGGAAACAAAAAATCCCACTTTTATGAAACACAAATTTTCATCATCCTGTTCAGCGACAAGCCGACACTGACAGCTATCTTCAGCAGTTTCAATCAGGTTCACAATTTCGCTCGTATATTTTTTAAGAACCATGTCCTTCTATCTGCGTCTGTGTCTCCCAAGTGGTCTTTTGACATGATACTTCTGGCTCAGAATTTTATATGGATTTCATCTGCCGTCCATGTTACAGTTTCTTCACGTTATAATTTTTAACCAAAAGAAAAACACATATTCTCAGTAACGCATGTTACAAGACACATAATACTTCCTTGACTTTTCCTTATCCAAAGTTTCCCTATATCTTTTATCCGTTGGCTCCAGATTTATTCGAATTTAGTGTCAACCCATGGCAGTATGTTAAGTCTGCATAACAAATCACAGCGCATCCGGAAGCAACAGAAAAATCTCGTTTCTAATTATCCGTATGCAGTGGCTCTAACTTGGCACAATCAGGGGTCGAGAGGCTAAATCTGTACAATAGCTAGTCGTGGGGAGACCCCACATTCGGCTAGACGCGATAGTTTATTGGCGAAGGGTTCAAGGGCTGAAGTCTGCGTCCATTTGTTACAAAGCCTGTGTTGTTGACCTTCTGTACACTGATTGAGAATTATTTTAAATGATTCCTTCTTACGCAAGACGACAATGATCTCTGGCCAACAAGCTGCAGACGTAAGCCAGTTTCAAAGTTTCGGAGAGATGTGAGAGACTTGTGTATGTGTAAAGTGAAAAAGAAGACACAGTAAAACGTGCTTACACCCACTTCCATAACTGGCATAAAACACAAAATGTTTTTATTGAAAATAATAGACCATCCTGCTTCTCTTTTCACTTTATTTAGATAGTGATAACACTTCATTCAAGATCACGTTGGGACTGCTGCTTTTCCGTGAGGTGCATGAAGTTTCTCGGGAGTCATAATTTTCAACATTTTTGTTGCTTTATTTGGTGTCACGGTCAGATTTTGTTCAGGTGTTTAATTTTATGCAGTAAAATATTAATCATTTAAAGCCGATTAGCAAGTATATACGTAGGCACTACCTCATATAACACGAAAATATTTTGCATTACCCTACACCGTATATTTATTTGCTTCCTGTGATTTTGACAGTAAACACTGATCATTTCCATAAGTAGCTTTAACCGGTTGGTGTAAATAATGGAGAGACGCTGTGTTCTCTGTGTGGTAGGATGAAGACAGGAAATTTGGGAGGTGGCCGTTTCAAATCTCGACCAGGATAGGGACTATCCTGACTGCTGCTGTGTGGTCTCCGTCATTCCCTACAAGTAAATGCCAGGATCCCTGACTTCAAGCTTCCGCCGCGATGTTGAATTCTTCTGGGATATTACGCACCGTCGAGTGGTTATCCTTTCGAGGATTATCCTTTAAAGGATTACCACTCGACGCTGCGTAATATCCCAGAAGAGTGCAAATCTCAAATGCCAAGATATTACCTAAAGCCAGGCCGCGAGACTTGCATTACTTACCACCATCCGGCTTATTCATCGCTATACAGTCTGAGTAACTAAGGGCGCTGTAAAATAGAATACAGACTTTTTCCTGTGGCGCAGCAGACCAACTCTGGCCTAGGCCTCATCATTGTTGAGGTTTCTAAATCACTCAATAAGGCACACACTCTCGATACGGCTCCTCTGAAAGAAGGATCGGTTCATTCCAGAGGCCGCTACCTACACAACACACAACAAATGCAAGAGATTAACATCCCTGCCTTTAGGGAAATTCGAACCCGCCATCCCAGCAATCCAGCTGCCTTCGGACCCATGCGTTAGATCGCACAGCCACCGGCATCGGCAGACTACAGGCACACAATACAGATACACTTTACTTTTATTACCTCATGAATTTTTCAATAAAGACAGCACAGTGTTTAACCCTTTAAGAACGAAGCCTATCTGTTTTATATAAGGACTCAGTGCGTATCGCGCTGTAAACACTCTCCACTTCGGTTATAAAAAAACCAGTCTCTTAATGTTTTATAAGGCAAAAGTTGCTGTTTGTTCTGAGATCCGTACAAAACACATAAACGCAATGTGGGCACCACGTAGAATTTTTTAATGTTAAACCTGGTGGTACGTAAAGTTACCGCTAGGCTTTAAAAGGTTAATGAATGGACAGCCTTGTACAGATTAATATAAAGTCGAACTCGGTTATAAGGCCATGAAGGGGACTGAACAGTTTATATCGTTACAAACGAGTGTTGTTTTAACCGAAGAATATAATGTTACGGTTAAGAGCGAGGAATTAATTCGTACCACCGAATATCTGACGCTATATCCGAGGTGTCGTGTAAACCAATGTCGTTATAACTGGGTCCGACTGCACTTTGCACAGTTCTGACTTCTGTTAACATTTGTATTATTTGTAAGACAATCGACCTAGAGGAATCTGCCACATCGGATCGGTACAGGCCTAGCGGAATACATTTCTCTGTCTCTAGATTCCTGTACCAACATGAAGCCGTCTGCCAAGCTCTCTATAATCCACATATTGCCTTTTGTTCTGAAGGAACTGAATTTTGCTCGTTGTGATGAACTGACGTGAGGAGGCGTTTCACATAAATGGGTCCTTTCAGTTGCCAAAAGACTAGAAATTCACCACTTTAAGCAATTCTTGAAATAAAGGGCAGCTGGTCGTGATACTGGGGTCACTTGACAATGCTCAAGACTGCGACCGAAGAGACCGACTGCATCCATGTTGATTGGTTTCATAATTACAGAGTCACTTTTACTTACGCGCGTGTGTTTTAACGACAGTAACTTACTGTTCTACGATTCTTCAGCGTTACTCAACCAACGCATCATGATCCGAAGACGGAAGGAAACAAATAAATACAGCGACAGAGAGATAAAATAAGAAACGAAAGTGAAGAGAAAGAAACAAAATATAGAAATGAAGGAAAGAAAGAAAATCTCTGTACCTTGCCTGTAATGAAGTGCAGAAATTCTCATATCCACTGAGTATCGTGGGGTCTCTCTCGGGGGGGGCCCCCCCCCCGAGACAATATATGAGGGTCCGTGATGCTGTCCACTCACCTCCATGAACTACTGAAGTTAAGCACAAGTGGTGCTCTGCCTCCACTCGCCTTATACCTTTATAGCTTTGTACTTAATTACGCGCAGGGTTTATTTTAACTTATTCATTATTGCTGTTTTGAAAATGCTTCTTCCTTTTGTATCTGTCTCTATTGCTTTATCCAGCGAGCTGTTGGCATGCTTGGGCAACATTTGTAATAAGACCATTGTCCTTGGCTTTAAGGATTCTCTTTTTTTGTTTTCCAGGTAAGTGGAATGATGTCCTGCACCAAACATTCTACGCGGGTGAAAGCGTGGTGAGTAACACAGTGTGCTATGTGTCGTGTGTAATCTCTGGCAGGAAGGTAGGGACAATAAGGCCAGGACGCGGTGTTAGTCTCTCCAAATACAAATTGTCATGAGGACAGTTGTGCGGCATCTGAGCCGCCCTCAGCTGAGTCTAAGCTGAGAAGAAATGGGTTTTCCTGTTTCAGCGAACATTGCCATCTTGCTATAGTTACGATGAATTGCTACAAATGTCGAGACGTAATGTGCTGTGACAAACAGGATTACACAAAAATGTATGTATAAAACCACATACAATACCAGTTGGGTATGCGAGTCGTACATGCGAGGGGGAAAAGCTACCGGCCTATCTAGCAGTGATACGCCGTGCCATTAATAAATAATAAAGTAGGTCTAAACTTTCTCTTCCCGATTTAATAAATGCTCCAATATATTACTTGGCATCAACTGTATGCGTTGTTTGGCTGAAGCGCCTAATGACATGGCGTTTTTTTTTAGATTCGTGTGCACCAGGGCACGGAAATGGATAGATTCACCGATCGAGCAAAGGCCCAAAATATGCTTTCGCGCATGCGTCACTGTGGCTGAGAGATAGAATACGACTGTTAGTACCACAGGATCATGCCGCTGCATTTAGCATGACCTCACTTTCAGCAAAGGATACACCGCTGTGATTAACACTTGGTTTCATGGCCAACATCCGGCTATCATGATTTGTGTTATCCGTGGTATTCGTCAGTCCCTCCAGGCAAAGCCGTGATAACCCTCAAATTAGGGCCCAGCCTTTTCTCTCAAAATCCTTTCCAATTGATTATTCAAAATCATTATACTATCCGAACAACTGACGGCGTCTTCAAATATGCCGTAAAAATAAAACAATAATGATTTCCAAATGGTTTGCGAGGATAATCTTAAAGTGGATCCAAAATTAAATGCGGTACAAAATATTCATTGGCCTGGTTTGTTCCAGGGTCACTGAGGTTAGCGTCTGTCTCTTGACGCCACGAGAACAGGCCTTCGGTTTCTTTAGTGTGACAACCCCTTGTCAAGAGTAAGCCATAATGGAGAGAACAGTGCAGTCCATCACAACTATATTTAAAAACATTACAGAAGGGCACAGTGCGACGTGTGTCGGCCTTTATAGGAAGCTATTGTAAGGCATCTTAAAACACTTAAAGAAGGAATGTTTACATAAACACATTGAATATATTTATTTTTTTACGTAGTTGAGATCCAAGCTTCACGATATTGTACGTAATGTAAACGCCGAAACCAACTGAATATAAAAGTGGAATATACATTATTAAAATGTACTGATCGCTATTATTTACTCCAAATTGAATGGGGGACACTTCTTAATAATTATTGATCTCTTCCTCTGAGACATCTTTATTAAGAAGAGTTTCCTTCCAGTTTGAAGTACATGATAACCATTTTCATATGGTCTAATAATATATATTTCTTTGTATCTTCAGTTAGTTTCAACTTTTACAATATACACAGGACTGTAAAATTCAGATCCTAAATACGTTAACAAGAAATATTTTCCATGCATTATTTGTAAACCTTCTTTATTTAAGTATTTTAAAATGCTTGATGACGGTATTCTACAAAGGCCGAAACATGTGGCATTGTATCATTCTCTAATGTTTTACAAATATAGTTGTGATTGGCTGCCTTCTTCTCTCAATTATAGCTTCGGGTTTTGTAATAGATGGAGAATTTTTTGAAAAGTTCGACTCAGCCGCTAACAGAAATGAGTACCGGGGGGGGGGGCCCCTAAAGGCGGCCGGTTCGTAGGACTGACAGCTTCACCACCTTCATGCGCCGATTGTCTAGAAATTCTGTTAGCCTCAACCTCCTGGAGTATAAGGGCCTGTCCAGCCCGTAATGAGATGGCTTTTATTGAATAGCTGAAGGACGAGTAGCTTCTCAAGAATAACTGATGGAATTAATCAGTTGAAATAGCTAGTAGGGATCTCGTATTGCAGGTTTTTACATCTTAATAAACAATAATTTTGTCTTCAAGGTTATTAGTACATAAATCTCATGGTCTCACGCGTCATAAATATCAAGAGACATCAGAATTCACAATGCCATGAAATAAGAAAGTTTTTCATTAGGCAGGGTCGGAGGGTCAGCTGCAACACGACTGCGAATTACAAACTCAGGCACTACCTTGTATGTGGCTGCTGTGAATTCAGGCCGGCCAATGAACACTGTACTTGTGGAATACAGGTGAACGACGTACAGTCATTCGTATGTTCGTCACGAAGGCATGCTGTAAGGAGCTACCACTGTACTAGGTGGAGGTGAATTATTGGCTTCACGCTCCGATCGCTTTATTCGCAGGGAAACAACTCCCTATACCCACTAAATAGGAGGATGGATGAGCCCAAGAAGTTGTATGGACGTTTCGGAGAAGGCAAAAATTTATTTTCCTGCTGGGAATCGAACCACGAATCCTCTGACGTCCAGCCTTGTCTCAATTTTCACTACATTATTCTGACTCAGGGAATAAGAAAAAATTTAAAGCCTATACCTATTATCCGCTTGCTTAAAATTTTGAAACATGGAAACCGTCCTTTCTTCTACTGGCAACGATATCGGTTTGGGGCTGTGGTTCCACGGGTTTGCATTTTGTTTTGGGTTTAGTCCCACGACGCCAGGAAGGTATTTTAGCTTGTTAATGTATTTCTGTATGGCCATTGACTGTTGTGTGTATTGGAAGCTGTAAGTACGGCCACTTCTGTTCACTCATCTTCCATTACGTATTTTCTTCAGTTTATAGTAGATTATTGTATTATACTCTGTCAAAGTGTCTTGTGTTTGCGTAACTGCCCCTACAGTGGCTTCCACTTATGATTTTGGGTAAGGCCCGATAAATACAGTGCACACACCTACTCCAAAAACATACCGTTTGTTAGAATGTAAGGATTGAAAGTGTCTACTTTTGTGTGACACCGAGTATCTGTGCATGCCGATCTTAAGCACCCTTCAAGAGGTTACGCCGGTCTTAAGACGATGACGACCCACGATAAAATATTCTCTCGTGTCTACAATGGTCCTTCTAAGCGCTGTGGTTTTATTGAGAACTTTGTTACACTCATGTCACGTGACTGACGGTAGATTGTTTTAATTCAGGTGTCCAAGACACAACTGATGAAAAATTTTGAGCATGTTAAATCCTGCTTGCGGTCATTCTGTTCAAAACTTTCACCTTCCTGTGTTCAATATGAAAATCTTGGTGTGTATATCCAAAGGTTTTTCAAAGTATCGCATAATCGCACTCGTCCAACGCACTGCTGTCTGTGTGTCAAATACACAAGATTGTTTCACACCGTGCTTTAAGTACTAGAAGTGAAAAGTGCAGACCCACGTAATTACGTTATGGCCTACTAGGGATCCAAAATTTGATTCTCTGTTAATATTGTGGGTTTAATGCACTTTATATACGGTCGAATTCGATTATAACATCATGAAAGGGGCTGAATATTTTGTGTCGTTATACATGAGTGTTGTTATAACCGAGCAGAGTACTGTTATGGGTAATGGTGAGGAATTGATTGATACCACAGAATACCTGACGCTATAGTCGAGGTGTCGCATAAAGCGATGTCGTTCTAACCGGGTTAGACTCTATATCTGTATAACACCTTCGGTATGCTGAACATAAGGACCGAACTATCAGGCTGCGTGTACACATGAGAGTAAAGTGTCGCCAGTCCTATTGTGGGTTTTAGACGTGAGAGTAAATTTTGGCGAGCTGGCTCGCGGCGAGTGTTCTGAGAGCAGCTGACTCCCAAGAATCCTGACTACGAAATATTCATTTACTCGAAGCTTTGGCTAGTTTGGAGAGCAAGAACATGGCAGCAAACGAATCAGCTGTTTGTGAACACGCTGGAGTGAACTGAGGAGGTTCAGTACCGTTCAGTCACTGTCCAGACAAGGCTCGCCTTCGCGAAGCAAAACTCGCGGCTCCCGTGTTGTGGTTTTAATTATTTATAAAAGAAGAAGTAGGAAAATAAAATACTGGATTTAAGTTTAAATTAAATATACTGCTTATATTATTTATAAATGAGTAGATATTAATTCTGTAAGCACTTAAATGTATACACCACACTTAATATGCTTTCCATCAAACATAGCCTAACTAGCTGTAATTACTTAGTTGTAGTCTATTTTACACACAAAGAAGGCACTTTTAGAGTTTATTACTGCAGTAATGCAGGACAATATAATACACTTTTTCAGAGGTTATAAATTTTTCGCTGCACTTCAGTCGAAGTAGTGTTTAACCCTTTAAAGAAGAAGTCTATCTGTTTTATGTAAGGACTCAGTGCGTACCCCACTGTAAACACTCTCCACTTCGGTTATGAAAACCAGTCTCTTAATGTTTTATAAGGCAGAAGTTGCTGTTTGTTCTGAGATCCGTACAAAACACATAAATGCAATGTGGGCACCACGTAGAATTTTTTAATGTTAAACCTGGTGGTACGTAAAGTTACCGCTAGGCTTTAAAAGGTTAATGCCTTCTCTATTGAAGACCAACATCTCTTTTCGCGATCTTTATAATGTTATGTGCCTGTTGTGCCGTACCTCCAGACGTGCCACATATGAACTCATTAAATTCGTCATTTATTCCTTCGCCGGTACCCTTCGAGCTCCTGCTCGCAAGTTACTCGCAGTTACACCCACTTCTCTGTTCTAGTTGGGAGTGCAACTGAGAGGATAAGTGGCGCTACTTTACACGAACAAAGGAAGTGCTCTCAAGCCGACTGTCCGCTAGGTTACCACGACCTTCGTAGGTGGGTTCTTGAAGGCCCTTACATGTGTGACAGCCGGTCTCGAAAGCAGAAGAAAAAGACTGTCGTAAGTTTTAGTCTCACGTGTAACACCGCCTTTAAAACTGTGGCTGCGGGACGGACTTAAATTCTCGAAGGTCGCTTCCGACTTGCGGACCATACTTTGCAACTCCTCCGTTACACTGCAACTCCTGGCTCCACACAAGCATGGATGAAATCAGGAATACGTATTTGACTGCAAGACTTCAGTGGAAATAACCAGTTGAGAAATAACGTACAAACAAGGAAAATGTGTGTTTGCAGGCGTCTACTACGGTGTAAATGAGGTCTTCGCTCTTCTTGGATGTGACACAGCTTTGTTTGGTAGTTACCGACCTTTCGGGACAGCCTATCCGTCTCATCTTCAATGGCCAAGCCTTCCAATTAGACTGCTTGGCCCTTGAAGATGCTGAAGGCCTTGGCTCCCTCTGCTGAACGAGTTGATTGAGAGAGGCAGGAGGACTCCATTCGAGCGTGAGAAAATCGTAAGGCCCCCACATTTGAGGCACAACACAAAAAAATCACTGAAGACTTTCCGCGCCTGCAGAAGGGTTCAAACACGCGAAAGCAGTTCTACCTTAGACCGTTCAACTACTGGGGTCGGTCCTCCTTTAATTACTGATATCAACCAACATTTTTTAGTGCACTTGATATGAACCAGCAAACATCATCCTGTCTGTGTAGCACCTACATTTGAAGCCCTCTTCTTGCGAAATTCATAAAATGGGTGCACAATGGCAAGTCCGGTCCGAAATGTTTCGCCCCGAAATTGCTGAAAGTATTTGTAATAGTGTAGTGGTATTTGAGGGGAGATTACGGAATTTGTGGGACGTATTTATTTTCACTTTGGACTTGATTCACACAAAGATCAAATCGAAACTTCTATCAATTTAGTCCACAAGGTTCTTCCTTTTTTTTTTCAACGTCGCAACAGCCCCCCGTGGGCCAGGGTCTCCTCATTATCGAGGCATCATATTCACACTCAGACACACCACACTCGGTAGCACTCCTCTGGACGAGTGATCAGCCCGACGCAGAGAGACAAGATTCATTACCTACTCACAAAATAAAGTACAGGCCTCACTGAGGTCCACGATACCTACATTTTTGTATACCCAACGTACTGGACAAACGAAACACAAGAATGACATTTGCTGACAATATGCAGGTGACTAGTAGAGTGCATTTTGTTCTTTGTTGGACTGCTCGCTCTAGAGCGGATGATATCTTTGCTGAGCTGCGACCGATGGATTGTGCTTGCCGCTCTGCAGTGTTCAATCAAGGAATAGTATTATACTTTCTTTAGATTTGCACAATATATCTTTTTAATATTCTGCTTCAGTCCAATCTAGAATTAACTTTTAAAACTATAAATCTTCTAGATAGTCGGTAAGGCTCCTTGGAAGAAAGATCGGCCTGTCGATAACACGAAACGCTGGCATCCATAAGTCATGCTCCGAGTGGAACTGGAATACCTCAGCCCGGTGCAGGAGCGCTGTAAGACGGTGCACGCTGTCGACGGCGCAGTCACTGTGGCCGGCTATATTATCTGTTAGAGATAAACATCAAGGCCAAGTATGTACCCAAAACAACAAACAACGCATTTATGAAGTCGTGTACAACACCGTTCTAAAGCTGTACCATCATTTCTAAGACGGTGATAGAATGAAATTTGGAGACGGAATGTTTTCGGTGTTATTCCGCCATTGTGTGTAGTACAGTAGAACACCTTCTAGCTGACTGGTAGATCATATAAAAATATACACATGTGTATGATATGTATGTCTTTCAAAGTCGTAACTTGTATCTGAATCACTGTTTATCATGCGTGTGCAACATACTTAATTGCCGATCCCAGTGGCCGCGCGGTCTAAGGTGTGGTTGTGCAGCAGTTCGCTCGCTGGGATTGCGGGTTCGAATCCCGCCGGGGGCATGGATATCTGTCTCTTGTGAGTGTTGAGTGTTGTCTGGTAGAGGCTTTTGCGTCGGGCTGATCACTCGTCCAGAGGAGTCTTGCCGATTGTGGTGTGATGGTGAAGCCTCCATAATGAGGAAGCCCTGGCCGACTAAGGGCTGTTGCTCCACGGCGCGGGGGGGGGGGGGGAATATACACAATTCACCTTAACTTCCTGCAAACTAACATGTACAACACGGCAGACATTCTTTGACGATGGCACAGCTTCCGTCCAGAGACGACAGATATTCCTGTCTTTGTTTGTTTCCTTCTTTCCTTTGTTTCTTTCGGTCACTAATAAGGTAACTAACTATGTAGGTATGAATGATATCAGTCTTCCGCAGCAGTTGAAAACTAGTGTGAATATTGATAGCTATTGACCCTGTACAGATGTTGACAGTATTTTTGACGTTTCGAAAATCCCTACTTTATTTATCTTCAAGGTAGAATGGCTACCGATATCGCCTTGAAGATGAATACAGTAAGAATCGCTGAAGCGTCGATATACAGACCACTTCTACATGGTGCCGTTACCCCAAAACAGAATCCATGTAAGGTATTTAGTGGGTGTACCGAAAGTTGCGCCTCAAAGGGGAGGTGTATTATACTGTCGTCTCCAAGGATTCAGAGTGGTTTATAAAATGGTTTTACTAATATACTGCCCTCATGTGTGTCCTGCTGTTACTAAAGTAATTTCTGTGTCCCGGGCAAATAATTACGGCAAATTCTTAAGGATAATGAAGAAGGCATTTTAATGTTTGACATTAATGAAATGACCGAATGAACTTGGTGAATCCACAATACCAGCTATACTGAACTAACTCATTGTGCCCCATTTTAATAAAGCACTTGATTTTGCGATTTACCTTGCCTTTGTGATTTCTTTTATATTGACAGGAAGCCCTCCGCTGGTGACGACATACGGAAATCTAGAAGTAGAATTTCTGGGTTAGAATTTCCGCATGATAAGACAAGTGCAGTATCGTAAGTACAAATGATGTTTGTATGGTGTATTCTCCTGACGGTCTGTAGATGCTGACACGGAAGTGTTTTTTTAAAGCTGTTGATTCGATAAACAAGATTATAAAGGAGATTACTGCATTCTGGTTTACAGCGCCGTGTATTCTGGTCGAACAAAATGAATATTTCGGAGTAACTGCGCCCTTCATCTTCAGTAAAGTATATTGACACAGCAGGATTCTTCGAAACGTTGAAACCTTATACTAGACTTCACGGAGTCCCATTCCAACGGGGGAAACTGCTGCCTCCATTTTCAGGATAGAAGAAGGAGGCAGCAAATTTCTCCGAAAAGTCTTTCTGTCAGTATATACGGCGTCACATCATAGACATTCACCGCCTCGAAAACCTTAGTCTCACAAGAGTTTGAAAACACATTTCGATTTAGAATGCACATTCTTTCAAAAGAATTTGCTGGCATTGTGCACAACGAACTGGTCATCTTTACGTATTTAAGATAATTACAACTATGCTCTTTTCGACTACCGATGGAGTCACTGGAATTTTTCATTAACTTAATCCTTCCGGCCGCACTATGGCCCTGGGGTCAACTCAGCCTCTAAAAGAAATGAGTACCAGGAATATTTCCTGGGGGGTAAAGGTGCCCGAGGCATAGGGCTGACAACCTTACCACCTCCATGTACCGACTGTCTGGAAATCTGGGAGCTTCAGCTTACTGGAACCCTAGGGATCTGTCCTGGCCTGTACAGGGATTACCTTACTTTTACCTTTACAACTATACTCTTAGTGTTGATACAAATTACTTTGCAAAGTTGATCAAATAGGTGCACAAATACTAGTGTTCTGTATATACATATACGGTCTTCTTTTTTCGGTAAATATAAGCAGTATCAAAAAATATTACAAAGAACATCTGTGGATCTTAAAGAGTCACATGTCTTTTTCGATACATTCAATTTTTTAATAAAGATTGTAATAGTTGGTTTAAATTAAGGTTCATGTGAAGTAGACGTAATATTACAACGACAAAGGTAAGTGTAAGGCTGTTACTGTCCTTAATTAAGTACCATTCCAGAAAGGAGTAGATGGAGGTCAGTGGTCAGCTTCACGACCCGGCAGCTTTCCGTCTTGGGAAACAGTCTCGGTACCCACTGAACAGAAGGCGGGGTGGGCCCCAGAGTTGTTCCGCAGCCTTTGGAAAGGGGAAAATGCACTGGCCCTGCGGGGAAACGAACTAAGACTCCTTGGTTTTCCAGCTCGTAACCCAGTCACATAGGCGTGAGTAAGGAGTGTGCCAGGTGTGCCCAGGCACATCCTTATGTCTAAAGGAAGTGGTTTTGCTTTTTCATTTCATCGCATATTTTTAAAACATGGATTGTTGTATTGTGCAATAACTGCCGATAGTGAAGTTCTAGTTTATTTAGCTTTTTGGGGAATAACGACAATGCAATTTATGGCTGAGTATTCAATAAACGTTCTCTCCTTTTAAAAAATGGAAAATAAAATTTCCTGGATGCACATCCTAGTGACGTGCCGCGCAGGCTCGTGCCGGTCACTGTTATGAATGCGCTGTCCCAGCTTATGCAGTGAAATAAATAGAATTTCAGTGGGTCCGAAGTTACTCTATCAGAAGTATTACTGTCCCTGACTGCTGCTTTGGTGGGGAAGCAGCGGATATTTGCGTGATTTGTGATTGGTCGCTAAACAGGAGATTGTAGTTGGTGATTTTTATGTTGGACTGATTAGCGTGATTGGTTAATGGACTGTAAGCAGGAGGTTATAATGCGTTATACTTATGTTGGACTGAAGAAGCAGCGAAGATTTAAGTCCCTGTAACAGTCACAGTATTCGACACGATCAACCTTGAGCAGCTGATTAGTGAAGATACTTCCTGATCAACAGAATCCAACGGTCTGCAGAACCATGTTCACAAAAACAGACTTCTGGCAGTTTACCGTATTCACAGATTCGGCTATCTAATTCTGTTCCGAGCTAACTGAATCAAGCCTACATATACACATTGTATTTGTCTAATATCTCTATTAATATAGGCCGAGACTCCCCATCTAGGCCCAAGACGCTTCCAAGTCGTCTGCATTCAGAATTTCTGACTATATTTTTTTTTCGCACCGCTCGGTTTCCGAAGCTGCGTGATTCACACTCATAAAAACCGTATGTTTTTTCTAGTTATGACACCATGCAGGCGGGTGCTAACGTTATGGAGAAACACGTGCCTCCAACTTCCACACTGCCGACAGAGGCAGTATGTTCCTCCGAAATATGGACACCTATCTACAGAGCGTCATGATCCGGAAGATCAAAGCATGAGTCTTCATGGTCATAAAAATCTGAAATTTTGTGCCCTTGCATTTTCGTTTTGGGACGGAATAAATAACATTCGTTTGAATCATGCCTCGGGAATCACAGTGTCACTCTACTCGTCTCTGCTTGCGGAAATGTTGTGTCACAAAGGTTAAGAGATCAGTTCAGCCCTATCAGTTTTAGAGTTACGAGGAAATTACACGATTTCCGGAATCGCGTCATACAGCGAAGGCTGGTTTTTATGGTTTGCCATAATTGTAGAGAATATGAGTTTCCTTTTTTTCTGAGAAAGAATATGTGTCATTGCTTTCTGTTTCCGACTAGCACTTCAAGTTTTCACAACGAACAGTTTCACTAAATCGCTCTCGGGGTACTAGTCGTGTCATAAATAAGTTTAGGAGACGACCACCACCATTATCGTCGTCGTCGTCGTCGTTGTCGTCGTCATCATCATCATTAACAACGAAAACAAAAACAACAACAACAACACTGACGAAAGGGCTAGAGTAGCTTTTAGAATAGCTTACTTTTGACCCGATCATCATCGTCGTCGTCGTCGTCATCATCATCATCATCATCATCATCATCATCATCATCATACTGAGCACTACCGAACCTGATGTGGGAGACGTAGCACGTCTCCTCCTGAACGTTGGTTTTTGACCGGGCTGTGACACATGCTGCGCGGTCTAAGGCGTGGGTCTGAGGCCGTTCGCTTCCTGGGATTGTGGGTTTGAATCCCTCCAAGCGCGTGGATGTTTGTCTCTTGTGACTGTTTTGTGTTGTCAGGTGGAGGTCTCTGCGTTGGGCTGATCACCCGTCCAGAAGAGTCCTACCGTGTGTAGTGTGAGTGTGTTCGCGAAGCCTCGACTGGCCCACTAGGCGCTGTTGCGCCGTAAGAAAAAAAGACACGGTTAATAGCCCGACAGCCTTTAGTGAAGATAAATATAATTATGCGTTTATATCAGGACCAGAAATCAATAGATTGCTAGACGGAAGGGTCGGCGGTTTCCTAAACTGCGATGTGTGGTTCTGGGATTCATATCGCCTTCTACCCAACAGGTGGTGCTTCACTTGGGAATAAAACAGACGGAGAGCAAAGGTGACCACTCATCATCGTCCAGCTTAGCCACGTCCACAATTCCTTAAACTTTACCTTAATATTGTCTGTACGTTTATGTGACGCGAGGCTGAGAAAAAAATTACACCTTTATTTGAGCCAACAGTTCTGAATACCATATGCGATTTTCTTCGAATTTGTTTGCTGAACCTTTTAAAGCCTAGCGGTAACTTTACGTACCACCAGGTTTAACGTTAAAAAATTCTACGTGGTGCCCACATTGCGTTTGTGTGTTTTGTACGCATATCAGAACAAACACGGAATTTTGCGTTATAAAACATTAAGGGACTGGTTTTGTATAACAGAAGTGGAGAGTGTTTACAGCGCGGTACGCACTGAGTCCTCATGCAAAACAGATATGCTTCGTCTTTAAAGGTTAATTCTTAATTCTGGAGGAGGGGGGGTGGTGGGGGTGCGCGGTGGCGCGGTTGGTTGAGGCACTGCGCTACAAGCCGGAAGTTTCGATTCCCGATGGGGTCATGGGGGTATTTCATTCACTTAATCCTTTCAGTCGCACTATGGCCCTGGAGTCAACCCAGCATCTAACAGAAATGAGTACCAAGGATATCTCCTGGGGGGTAAAGGCGGCAGGTGCGTAGGGCTGACAGCCTTACGACCTTCATGTGCCGATTTGCTAGAAATTCTGGGAGCCTTACTTTCCTGGAGCTCTAAGGGCCTGTCTAGGCCTGTGATGGGCTATAGCTAATTCATTCTTCTGAGTCCAGAAACCTGTTGGTTCAAGGAGACCATCCTCGTGAACACGTGCGGGCTGTTCACATCTGCTGCAGGTGTCAGAGGCGACAGTAAGAAGCATCGGAGGAAATGGTGGCTGAAGGGAAAACGTTAGATTCAGCAAGAAGCCTGTCGTGCGGCCGCGATACGTACAACAAAATCCAGTATACCAAGCATACTAATCTGAAACCGAGCATGGGCCTTTAACGTGCGAAACTGCAATAAGAATCCAGACTGTGAACAGAGGTTTGATAAGGCACTTAATGGCCACAGCCAGTCCCTGTTGCTTTATCCAAAGAACAATGTTTTTTCCAGCGCGTGTACTTGCGGTTTGATGCCTTTATCACCGTTTGCTGGTTTTAATGCGATAACGTACTGTCGAACAGCCTATGTCAACACACGACTTTGCGTCACACCGTACCACAGTTGTGGATCTTCAATACGGTACGCCGCACCAACACACTCCAGTGACAGTGTGATCATCTGTAGCTTAAGCCTACAAGTCTTACGTGGCCTCTCACCATCTTGGGCTCTGTCTTCCAACGGAAAGGAAGAAATGAAGATCTTAGATGGAAACTTCGGTGGGTCTGGATTTTTGCTTTTCTCCCACATCCACCCTCCCTGTTTTACTTCATGGCGTGTACTGGGACAATTTTACCCTTTCTTTTACCCAGCAGAAAGAAGAGTAGGAAAATTTAATTAATGAAACTGATATTAACACTGAGTGAGAAACTACGGGAATATTTGGGTCAGAAAAATAAAGAAAAGAGTCCATTTGGAAGAACCAGGCGTTAATGGGATGATAATACTAAAATGAATGTTAGCGACATAAGGTGTGACGGTATGGAAAGGCTTTATGTGGCGCAGGGCAGAGTCCAATGCAGGCTTTCGTGAGCATGATATTTAATGAAATATCAGGTTCCATGAAAGCAAGTAGTTTCTTCAGCTCCTGGGATAGTCAAATATATCCAAAGAAACTCTACACCTGGGACATAGTTAACATTGAAAAGCGAAAAAAAAACTCGTAATTACACAACATTTATACGCATTCTGCGAAAACGGTTGTTGGCCGTCACTTATTTATGAGAAGTACACGTATTACGTCATGAGTCAACACTGACGTCATGGCTAATAGCTGAGGTCTGACAGAAACTGCTGTCTGATCTGGCGGCCGTTTCATGGGCAGCAGCGTGTCACAGTAATGTACGTGTCTCATCAAAAACCGCGCCAATGGGCATTGGGTCACGCGCAGGTTGGAGGTTCGGTTTCGAGACAGAGGAAATCCATTGCGGTTTTGCCGCTACGCCCTTCCCTACCCCGACAAAATCACACCTCTTCGAATGTTAAGCTACATATATTAGGATCATCCGTAGTTCGGGTCCTGCGTGAAGCTGACAGTTGTTTCTGCTATCAATCATCTTAGTATTCTCGATGACAATATTGGCGCGAAACGTCTCTGAACATTCTCTCGCCCATTCTCCAGGGACCGTTACTGAAGAAGAGTGCATGTTTAGTCTCGGTTTGCATGCACGTGTTAAAAATTTAATACACAAGTGATATATTGTCATAAGTAGGGGAACGTGACAGATCACCATCTCGTCTTAACCTTTTATGTCTCTTTGTAGGGTAGTGTGAACTTTCAGGTGTCCATTTCATATCAACTATTTCATTTTCATAAAATCATATTTTGTGCACTACTACATTTTACATTAGCATATGATTTTCGACATCATATACCGTTACTTGTGCCTTCATATACTCCAGTTCAAGCAAACCACAAAAAATTACCACAGCCATAAGCGTGCACAGCACATTCCATTAGATTGTGCAGCGAGGGAATTTTGCTTTTCAATTTTTAAAAGGAGAACATTGATTGAATACTCAGTCATAAAGGACATTATTGTTATTCACAAAAGAAACTAAAGAAATTTTTTATTATTATTACCAACTACTGCATTTTGCAGTAGTTGGTAATAATAATGAAAACCTATATGTAAAACAACTGCACAGAATACGTATAATATTAAGTATATAAGCTAAAGGAACTAACACTTAAATATACGTTTTTAAAATTAAAAAAGAAAATTCTACTTTAAGTGAGACAAAAAATACCAAATTTTGAGATACTGGGGTGTGCCTGGGCACAGTGGGCACACCCCGTATACTCCTGTGACCATATTATCGCTTTCACTACTTCGTAATTTGTGTATTCAGATTTAAAAATTTTCAACTTTCAAACTTTTTCAGCTTGTGGATTTTATATTTCAAAGTTTCAGAATTTTCCATTAACTAGAAATATTTTCGGGTCGAAAAGGTTGGGACCTAAAACATAAATTACAGCGTAGTTTGCGAAGTGTTGTGGCATTTTTGAGGTTTTCTTGAAGTAAAATATATGAAGGGTATTGATAGTGGTGCATAATGCCGACAAATGGACAAATGGACGCGGGTGTGTGGAATTGGATGGTTTCATGTAAATTAGTGTGTTGAATAAATTAGGAGGTTTAAGTATGTCCTTAAGTACCTATATGAAGATTATTGCTTGTTGATGGACGAACGGATTTGGTTGTCGGGCGGGTTTGTTTGAACTTCATTTTTGAGGCTCCGATCAAGGTCAAAATTGAAAATGAAATGGGTGCTCCCTTATAAAATGTGGAGCCCACATTTACCATCCTGTCAGAAAAGCACAGCTGGAGACGCGAGCGATTCTCTTCATTTCCAGACAGCTATGAAATACAGTCCTTACATATTTGGCAGTAAAGACGGAAGGAATAGTTATGACGCCTGCATGATCACAGTGGCGCCTGTGCTGTGTCATCTAGTATTCCATAAGTAGTTTCCAGATACGACTGCTGGAAAATGCTGAGTATTAATGTCAGACAAAACTTTCAACCCATGTGATGTGACCCATTAAGCTGTTCTCATACTTCTTAAGACGGATTTACAACACAAAACATGTAATTTCATTGCAACAGATCATATTAAGCTTACTAGTTATGTTACTGTGCACTGTAAACTGTAGGTTCAAAAAAGCAGTGCGATAATTTGAGCAACCAACTGCATAGGCTATATAGCTTTCATTGATAGGGCGACTATTTATAAAAATTTTGCGAAGAATGCAGAAAATGTGGTTGTGGCACGTTTTAAGGTATCATTTCAACACTTTAGTAAAGGGTCTCAGAAGTACTATGAGAAACTGCAATCAGTGAGTCTCGGCTGAGATTCAAAGCTGGGACCTTCCGACTGCAAACGAATTAGAACTATTACGAGATGACCTTTTGTGCAACAGAGCAGGAAGTACGCAATGCGCAGTACAAACATGTAAATTAAAGTGAAGTCTTGTGGGGGTGGAGGAATGAATTCATGGATTCTGAAGTCCTCAACTTTCTGTAATTTGTGAGCGTTTTTCGCACGAAATGCATAAAATGAAATGGAAGCTGTTCTAGGGAACAGCAACCGAAAATGGAAGGACATGGCTGGCTCCGTTCAGAGTACTTGGTAGCCTTCAATATACGGTCACTCTACCAGTTTCATCTTCGGCGGCCGATACGATATGTGGTGGGCCTTGAAAAGTGACGGTTGATTTCGAATTGTGATGGCGGCGGTTCGTGGACTTCTGCTTAGCAAAGGGACTGTGTTATGTTACGCGATGTTAGAATAACAGACTTATGTGCGATATAAAAGTTAAACTACAAACCGCTGTGTTTGCCAAATATGGTAATACAAACATACTGCAACAGAACACAACATGAACTTTATTTAAGCCATCAGTTTTTGTCTTTCACATGTCTCAGCCAGCATTCTGGCCATCTTTAGGAGCACTGGTTCAAAATAAATATTAAAACGGGTTATTTCTGCAATTACAAGCTATAGTAGACAATATTATTGCGAAGTCCAAGGGACGGCAAAGTGGTCGCCAAAATGAATATTTTAAATGAAAATTTTTGATTTTCTGTCCTCAACAAAGTTTAAATTTTTGTACCAAATGAAAGAAAATTCAAAAAATATTGCGATTTTTTGAATTTCATATATTATGTTACGGCGACCATGGTGATTACTCGCTTCGGGCGCCAAAAAGCCTAGCAGCGCCACCGGTTGTGGATATTAGACGTTTTTATTCAAATGGAGAGAATAGAAAGAAATTATTCGAACAGCAAAACGAGAGATGTGCCAAGTGAGAAATGAGGCTCTCACGCTGTTGACTGAAGATTTCTGTCGTCTCTGATCTGACGCCCTGTGATCTGGTCCAACAGTCCCACCAGACTACACGGCATCACATCCCACACGACAGCAATATTCATAAAATCGTTATGAAATATGGCGACGTTGGAAAAATATTCCCAGTACTTTAACTATAACAACAGCCATGTTTGTTTTGACGTTACGCATCGGTTGTGTTATTCGTATTAACAAATGTCGCTAGTACACTGTCAAACAACCATTTATTTGTAAGTAAAACTTACGTTATCTCCAGCAAAAGAAACAGGACACAGAAATTATGCGCTTAAAAATCGCTGTCTCTTATTGAATTTCCTTTTCTTTGGCTCAATAATTTAAAATTTGTTGAGCACAGAAAATCAAGATTTTTTTAACTTAAAATATTCATTTTGTCATCCCTTGGACTTGCCGCCCGGGATGGCCGCAACACTCACTCCACCTACACTTTGTAAGCCCCTGTTTGTAACTGGCTGACGGTGGTTCTGAAATCACTGTATCTTACACTGTTTCTGTGCAACATCCAGAGATATTCGTGCACCGTGTTCCACGTACATGATATTTTTCAGTAAACCCAGCACTGTTAAGCCTTCTTTCAGAGATACCAAGAAGCATGTCGCCACAGTGTAAAGCGTAATGTAGGATATTCTTGTGTTCAGAACTTTAATTAATGTGGAGCCTAATGCATCCGAAGTGATAATTTATTAGACAAGTATCAAGTTCTTCATGGCCTGGAATATACCAGACTCAAGCAAAAACCATGACACATGGAGACTGACGCTTCAAGTGGGTTTACTTTTTCATAGCCAAAGGAGGAACCCCTGCAGCCGGAGAGGATTAATATTTTGAAAAATTTTAAATGAACAGAAAGGAAGTCTTTGTCTATTGAGTGCGGCAACACATCGCCGCATTGTGGTTAGTACTGCTGCTTCTTTTGTTAGATGTCTTGGATTGGATATTCAATCCGAATTTAACGGTTCATAACAAAATTTGGTGCGAAAACCTCTTCAGAGGCGAGCACTTTGAAGACCAGAAAGTAAGTTGTAGCATGACTTACATGTTAGGCAGACGTGTTAAAGACGCGGCCCGATAAGTTGACTGATGCCGTATTCTCACCACCAGATCGCTGTCGGCGGTGCCCATATCGGGGAAGGGGCCACCAGAAAACGTTAACAGTCATGCCGTGAATAAAAATTCATTTTAAAAACTTTAAAGAATAAAATTTGAGCAAAAGTTTGGGCCATTGCTTGTGGGTCTTCAAAGTCCCTGTTCTGTGTTGAATACCGTTACGGTGATTTTAAAGAACGTTAAGCACAATTGCACGTTACCGCGATTCCAGGCTTCTGCCGCCATGTTGAAGAGATCTGTGCTCTTCTGGGATATTACGCTGCGTCGTGTGGTAATGGATGTTTCGGGAAAACGTATCCGTCCCGTCATCAAGGACGAAGTGGAATTCTTGATGCTTGAAGATGGGACCGATACGTTGTCTCGAAACGTCCGTCAAGGATTATCACGTGACGCTGCGCAATATTCCAGAAGAGCGCAGATCTCAAGTTTACTTTGAATCTTTTAAATTTTAAAGTAGGTCTATATAACTTATTAACTCCCCATGAGTTTACAAATCTTGCATAATAACTAATGCCATGGAGAAGGATCTCTGAGAAAGTATTAGTTGTTCAGCTACATAGAAAATGCCAGGCTTTTTACAGAAGAACTGTCAGTACGTGTTCACAAAAGGCTGCCACTGACCAGATAAATCCTTTCCACGTCTTAAAGACCTGTCGCCTTAATCTTGGGTCCTATTACCAACGCGTTATTTAGCTGGTAGTTAACGAGTTCTTAAGGTAGTTCACTAGTTAGTGAAGTAAACGGGTATGACATATCTAAATTCCAGCTGGATTACGCAGAGCATAAATAAGTCAGTAAGTTTTATATCTGCCTTGATAAGATTATCGTACATACGCGGCAGCAGTTTTTCATAATACCAGAGGAAGCCCAGACAGGAAGGGCTGAGTGGCTGAGGAAGGGCCGGAATGACGTCATGTCATTGGGCTCCGAAGACTGCGGTCACTGCTGGACTCAGAGCGCTCTACTCCCACCTCCACTACGGACGCGTACCATTGCCGCGAGCTGCCAACGGTTGGTTATACTCGCATCGCCCCGCTTATCTTGCAGCGGCTACACCTGGACGCGTGAAGTGAGCTCGCTTTTTGTGTGTTTGGTGCTTATCTGGGCACAGTGTCTTCCATTACTGAGTTATACGAATTTGTGTGAGTGAGAAAGTTGAAGAGAGAGACAACAGAACAAGTGATATCAAAACAATACGTGTTGGAAAGTGTGAGAACAATTTTATATTTTTCCGAGACTCACGGTTATTTCTTCAAGGCTACTCGTGATTAAAGCGCATTTCTTCTCATCTGATCTTGAAGGCAAGGTCCGCACATAGTTCAGTATTATCCGTCAGGTTAACGGAGCAAGAAACAATCGACTAGATTTTCGGTGTTGTTACGATTACGGATAAGAATGGCGTCTGCAACAGGGATGAAAGTGGATCCAAACGACCCAAATGTGAAGCGCCTGGTGTACAACATGTACCGGGGAATGCTGGGGACGTACAACAACAAAGCTAACGATATCATCGGGGCCCTGCCCAAGGAAATGGTGCGGGAAGATCAGGGCATTGCCCGACAGCTGGAAAGTATGATGTGAGTATGTGCCTTCTTATGGAAAATAAATTTATTCGGAATGTCAAAACGGCTTCGGCACAGGTCACTTAGTGGAATGAAGCGTATTATCGTGGACTGGTAACTCGAATATGGGACACAACAAATTCATGCAGAATTTTAGTGGGAAACCTCTTATAAAAACGGCCACTTTGAAAACTTAAGAAGGAGGTGAGGATAATGGATCTTAGAGATACAGACTGTAAGTATGGGAGGTGTGTGAAACTGGTTCAGGACGGAGGGTTTTATTTTTATGATAATTGATCCTTTCGGCTCTGCTGTCAGAGTTTTCGTTAGTTTAGTTTTTATGGACATAAGCGATGAGGGTACTATGAGGGTACTATGAGGGTAAACAGTGGATGAAACCGGCTCAGGATCGTGTCTGATGACAGGTTACGGTAGCATTTGTATTGAGTATCCGAGCTCTGCTAGTCAGTTCGTTAGTTACTGCTGTATGTTGCGTCTTGTGGATACAAACTTTGAGGATGGGAGGTGGATGGAACTGGCTCAGGATCGTGTCCAGTGGAAGGTTTCAAACCTTCGAGTTCTCCCACTAGTTCGCTACTTATTTTTACTGGTGCAAAGACCCCTGGGATAGCGTAGTCGTTATAGCGACTCGCTAAGGCCTGGATGGTATGGGGTTCGTGCCCCAGTGGGGACCAGATCTTTCCGGACCCATCCAGACTGGCCCCAAGGCTCACCCAGCGTCTTGTATAATGGGTATCGAGTCTCTTTCCCGGCAGGAAAGCAACCGGGACGTGGGGTTAATCACCCATCCCTTTCTAGCGTCAAGGTTCCTTCCTTCCTGCCTTCTCTCAACGCCTGATTGGCATCTTATGGGGCAGCCTTTTATTACTGCTAGAGATATTGGTTTTCGGGGAAATGAGATTTGACAATAGGAGCTGGATGGAAACAGGGTGATATCCAGTGGCAGGTTTTGATATTAAAGGTGATAAACCATTGACTTACCTTACTTGAGAGCGACCTAGGGCTAAGCTGCGATTACGTTCACACATAAGTTTTCACTACGACGATATGTACCAAGATTTGCTGATATAATTTTATATTTTTTGTGGGCCTGCTGGATCGAACCTGGAAACAATAAAATATCAGGTAATCATTAGTGCTAGATTAATACTCAGTGAACACTGCATTCGATTTCTGTCACTACCACAAGTGAATAAGATTAAACGCAATGTCTTATTATGTAAAGCATTTTGCTATAATCTACATACTGTCACTGGTCGAAAGGTGTTTAGTTGTTGTAATGCGACCAGGGGACATCGTTCACAGTAGCAGCAACAAATTACATGTAAGTAGCTATAAATTATATTCAGTAACAAAACTCCAATAAAGTGATTGCGTTATCGTTGTTTCTGTACACAAAGCAAGCTTCGAAGATATAGAATTTGATTTTAGTATCAAAAGATAAAACAGAAATACGAAGCGATCCGAAAGTTTCCGAACAGTCCCGAAAAGAGACAAAGCTAGTCCGTCATTTCTCCACTTCATTAAGCGTATGGAATGTAAGATTTTGAGTCTGTCACAGCGGTGAATATGGCTTGTGACGTCTTATGGTTTGGTGAATGTATACCACAGTTTGGGTGAAGCATGCTGTTTCCATGTTCAAATCTTTTCTACCCTGAAGATGGAGGCAGAAAGTTCTTTCGAAACGTTAGCCGCTTGGGATGCTAGGGAGAAGAAAAAAGCTCTTGGCTCTGTGAGGACTCGAACCCCGCTGTATTGATCTTCCACACCGCGGCCTCGTCAGCATACCGACTCAAGTGTTCTGTTCCCCTTAGGAAGGTCCAGGAGCGTGGATTTAGTGTGACGGGCCCACGCAAGCCTGGCAGAGCTCAATATAGCCTGCTTGGTGGCCAAGACAAGATTCGAACCATAAATCTCCGAATAAATTTTGGGCGTATGAATACTGAGCCAATGAAGTCGGTGAGAGGGAAGTCACCGCCAACATTTACAAGGTGTAAGATCACTGACGTCAGCTTGAATTACGGACCTCAAGTCGAAAATAGTCCATAATTCTGTACCCGTGTCTAGAGACTGGGAGGTCCGATTTCTGTCGGAAGTACAGCGTCCCTTACGACAGGTCAGCTTGCTGTTTCACGTGACGTGTAGTGAAGGTGTGCAACCTGTGTTAATGTTTAGATGCTTTCTGCCTTTACGCGTCAAACAAGCTACGTCTCGTCAGGAATCAGCGCTTATCGGACGAGTTTTCTTTAACTGCAGATACAGTGTTTCCTAACTCGACTGTCAAGTCAGTGCTGAAGTGCGCTGAACCTACAGTAGCATGCACGATGCATCTTGTGCCAGCATACCGTGGGGTCGGGATGTGAGAGCCCATCTTCCAATAACTATCAAGGTTTAAC
This sequence comes from Coptotermes formosanus, assembly GCA_013340265.1. Lineage (NCBI taxonomy): Eukaryota > Metazoa > Arthropoda > Insecta > Blattodea > Rhinotermitidae > Coptotermes > Coptotermes formosanus. Next base: position 1,017,752 of record BLKM01002183.1, read on the forward strand.
ATCTTGGATGTCAGTCAATTTCAGTTAAGCGTACTTATGTACCTGCTTACTCACTCCATAGCAGAATCCCTCTGAAAAAGCTAATAGTCGTTCAGCTGGTCAAGAAATTCCGCCCACCCCATCCTTTATGGAAACTGAATGTTTATTATTGCCGCGAAGGTGAGAGTGCTCTACCGGTTACAATTGTGCACGAGAAGACTCCAGTCCACGGCCTGTTTCCTTGTGGTATATTATAGTCTTATGCTTTATGGTCAAGGTCTCCCTAAGTGTTTTTTATTTACATGTCTTCCGACAAAAATTCCATTTGCATTTATCTCCTCTATGCCTGCTTTTTTATCGGTCTGTATTATTTTCCTGGATTTAATAATCATAATAATAACCGATAAACAATAAAAGCTATGGAGTTATTTATCACGCTGATTTATCGAGCCCCCTATAACCTCCTTCGCCTTAGGTCTCAATATTGTCCTCAGTGCCGTCTTCTCAAACACTCTGCATTCTCAGCCATGATAATCGGTGACCCAGCTGAGATTCGAATCTTAGGCCCACAGAATACAAGTTCGGAGAGTCACGGCAGCAAAATCTTGCTGGTTACCAGAAATTTTAGAAGTGTCATCGTAGAAACAACCTGCTTCGTACCACTGTTAGACTTTTCACCTTAACTCTAACCTCCTTGTTACTATTTTAGACGTGTCACCGTGGACCTAACCTACTTATTATTATTGTTAGACGTGCCACCGTGGACCTGATCTATTCATTACTATTGTTAAGCTTGTCACAGTGGACCTGATCTATTCGTTACTATTGTTAAGTTTGTCACAGTGGACCTTATCTATCCGTTACTATTGTTAAGTTTGTTACAGTGGACCTGATCTATGCGTTACTATTGTTAGACGTGCCACCGTGGACCTGATCTATTCGTTACTATTGTTAAGCTTGTCACAGTGGGCCTGATCTATTCGTTACTATTGTTAAGCTTGTCACAGTGGACCTGATCTATGCGTTACTATTGTTAGACCTGTCACCGTGGACCTAACTTATTCATTGCTGTTGTTAGACCTGTCACCGCAGACCTAATCTGCTCCTTCCTACTGTCAGAATTATCGCAGAACTATTTTGCTAATTACTGTTGTTGGAAGTGTAACCGAAGAGGTAAACTGCTCGCTATCTGCACTGTGGATATATCCTATCACCTTCAGTGCGACAGATTGCCACCGGAAGTATCTTTGTGTCTCTCCATTGTGCAGCGCACGTAACTGATTTATGCACCTGTCACCACTTCGTGCGAACTTTGTTCTATGTACTACTTCGTTGCGTAGGCACTTTCTCCAGCCTCCACTATTCCAATACACTCATCCATGCACGTGGTTAATAATGTGCAATTAGTGGGTCTGAATGTTGTTTTCCTTCCTGTATTTGTTACTCCTACGTTTGTTTGAAAGCGTATGTCATTCCTCTGAGCGCAGGTCGTTGCTACCGTGAAACATATCGAATCTATAAATTTGCATGACTTGCATTTTTTCGTCATATTATATGATTATCGTGGCGTTTCTCCTTGTGTCTTTCCCCTCTTTCAACATTTGAATCAGCAGACCAATTTTAACCGAATTTATTCCGAACGCTGTACCGCAAGAAGCCAACCGAACTTCGTGCTGTTTATATTTTTGTAATTAAAACCAACTAAAAGCTCAATCATATTACATAAATTATTAGTCCGTTTTATTTTATACCTCCGATATGTTTCGGTTAACTGCCATCTTCAGGGAGGTATAAAATAAAATAGACTAATAGTCTATGTAATATAATTGTGCTTTTAGTTGGTTTAATTACAAAAATTAATATTAAAGCACGGAAATGGATAATATAGAGCTTCGTGCTGTTTTATTTCTTAGAGTCGATGATAAGGAAGTGGCAAATGTGATCTGACAGCAGCACAAGCGCCATTTAGCAGTATCCATGGCCCTGAATTGATACACGGCGCTACAGATGTCCCGTAAGTCTGGAAAAATAGGGTAAAATAAGGTATCCGGATGCAACCTGTTAAATTCCTTAGGGACCTCCCTATGAAGCATATAAAGCGGTATTCCACAGTGTTCAATTTGGATGAAATCAAAATCTTACATTTGTCTGTATTAAAGAATGTTGTTGAAACTGTGGTTTAATGGAATTAAGAAATATTGTGAAAATATCAATGGAAAAATGTGATAGTTCCCTCTGTAATTGTGACATCCGAAAATAAAATTTCCATTGTTCATGTCTTAGTTACACAATAGCCCTTGAGATAAACTATGAAATTACAATTTCATTGAATATGCTTACCATGAATTTTTATCGGCAAAGCCGTAACTCTCGAGTGCGTCATAACCACAACGTGTTTTCGGCAACCATGTTCTTATCCTTAACTGCTTAAAATGATTACTCCACGGGACTAGAATGACAGGGTTTCAATCCGTATGCTTTTATTTACGCGTGTGTAGGGGCATTTGTATATACATCGCTCTCGTTTCAAGACCTCAGAGGATTTCACTCAAATTTTATACAAAGAGTCTGTAATGACCACGACATTAAATTAATTTTGGCGGGTATATTTGCGTTTATGTAACATTTTTTCTTACGGGAAAATCATTTTTGATTTACGCCTCTTTTGTGTATGACAACTTATTCAGGAAGACAACTAGGGCGCAAAATAAGGTCTTGGTTTGTTCTTGACAATTAATATTTAACGAAATAGAAGGAAATAATTTATGTGTCTCTGAAATAAACAAACAAAGACAAGCCGGGCAAAATCACAAAAAAATTATTTGGAAAATGTGTTTTGCTTTCAAATTGGAATACCGTTTTTCACACTACAGTATTTGCGAAAGCTATGAACGTTTTATTTAAAGCCAAGCGTACTCTGGGTAGAATCCTTGACTTGACTTTCTAGTGCCTGACGCTCTACATAAATTAATAATATAATGGTTAAAACTGATTTCCCTCTTGCCATTACTGGCATTGTTTTAGTTCCATCATCACCAACCACACTCTCATCTCATTTCCCTTTAGCTAAGGAGTCTGCTAATTACTGCGACTATTTGTGACCATTGAACACATGCAAGAAATTCAACACTTTTTCCCAGCTGGTAGGATAGGGCCAAATCAAACTTCTAACTACTTATCGCAACACAATTTTAATTGATGCCGAAGATTTAAACAGCTGTTTCCCCTTCCAGGAAAGACAATGTTTCGTTAGAAATAAAGAACAAAGAAAAGGAAGGGCAAAGGGTAAAAGTCAATAAATGCGGTATTTCCTGGCTGTCGCGTACTAAACAATTTACGAATTCCATAAACAGATTTGTTCCTCATCTTTATGGTGCTCGGGCAGGGCCCTGTCTGTGGTGTAGACTTTCGAGGCCACTGGTTTTAACCTTTTCTGATTTGCGGTCTGGTTGAACAGCAGTGGAATGTGTAAGGACCAGCAGAAAGTACAGAGCAATAACAATGACAACGCAAAGTTACCCCCATGCTTAATTAAGCACAGTACCATAAAGACGTGTGGGAAAGTGGAGGTCTAGCTCCACGTATGATTAACTTCGGCTGTAGGTAGAGGTTGATAGTTTCACACCCCGAAAGCTTTAACCGCAGGTAAATGCCTACGTACATGTACATTAACACTAATCTTGCAGCTTCATTTGGATATTGGTTAGTTGTCTTTAGTTTTTATTATGCGTCTAATCGTGGATTCCATCTGTCTGCACAGTACAGTCCTTGGTCATTACGATGATGAATCATATGATGTAGCATGTGGCACATTGGCTATCACATTCTTCTAACGTGTTGATTATTATTAAATATTAGGAAGTCAAATTGTTACTTATATTTTTATAACAAATTATTGTCATGTACTTCAGTATATAAGGAGAATAAACCAACAAGGTACATGATATTCCATTTGGTTACAACTGATCCAAAATCTTTCGGCCAAAATGTCCATCAACAGCGATCACAATCAAATTACTCGAAGCTCTGAAGACAAGCAGATCTTAAAATTTTAAATCTAAACATAGTGCAAAAGGTAATATTAATATATAGAGTATACTAACCTTTATCCTGCTAATGTGGAATATATGGTGAACTGCTAATAATGCCAGCACCGCTAATGTGTAATATTTGGTGACCTACATTTGGCAACGCTGAAAGGAGCCTCTTTGTCTCTCTCTGCACAATGTCGCAACACTGAATCAATCGTAAGGACCTAGTTGGTAGCCGAGTAAGTGTGTGCACACAGATATGACATAGGACGTCTTTCACTATTGATTCAGTGTTGAGACATTGTGCAGAGAGAGAGAGAGAGAGTGAGAGAGAGAGAGGCAAAGAGGCTCCTTTCAGCGTTGCCAAATGTAGGTCACCAAATATTACACATTAGTGGTGCTGGCATTATTAGCAGCTTACCATATATTCCACATAAGCAGGATAAAGGTTAAAGCATAAATTGATAATAAAGTATTTATTTCCATTGCTGTATATTTTGTTCGGTTTCCTGATAAGTGCTTGTTTGTAGGTCCACTGTCGTAGGCTACGTTATTTATATTTTAATAAGGACTATATATGTGCTGGCTGAAAGGGTTTATTTGATTTATTGTATACACTTGTAGTACAAAGAGGAACGGCATATCAATATTGACGATTCTTTTAACTTGTTTCAAGCAAAACGAACTGAGCTGGATCGCCGCAAGATCGTTCAGTATGAATATTCTACCTAAATCCCTAACTATGAGCTCACCTTTAGCTTAGCATCGGGTATCTCTAAGTGTGCTAAAGGTGAAGGTCGCCCATGACATGTCTGGAGACGCACAGAGGGGAGGTGGAGGTTTAGATTCAACTCATTCGCAACTAGGCGGTAGAAGGAGGTGGGTGGTCAACATTAGGCTCCGGCCGCTTTACCCCTGGGAAAGGCCCGGTACCATTGTACAGCAGGCTGGATAGACTTCGCGGCCGGTCTGGACTGTACGGGAACTTCTCTCCACACGGGGATTCGATTCCTGGACCGTCCGGCCCGTAGCGAGTCGCCATCCCGGCCATCCGCAGTGTGGCGCAGGCTTAAATATTCTCAGTAACTGGCACAATAGAGAGTTAAGTGGGTTCATGGCTTTGAAATCTGGGACAGCACAGAGCTTCGTGTGATTCATACGTTTCTGTACATATATGTATGACTCACTTTTGAACAGGAAGCACAGGAGACAGTTCCAAGCAGATTCAATTTAATGAATCGATTTCTAACTTAAGCAGGGATTCCCATGTTCTGCAAGTCAAAAGATGAGGGTTGATCCCTGATCAAGACTGGTGTGTGAACTAGTGGTACAAATTGCTTCCTTAGATTACAAACAGATCGGTTGATTATAATACCGTTATGCGTTTGTTGCATAAAATGCATAAAGCGAAGACGTGCAGATGCGGTCGTATCCGCAAAGCCGCCCGGCTATCCGAAAACAGCAAAGTGGATTTCGATATAATTTGGTGCTGGTGTTCCACAGTAGTTGTCAGTGGAAGTGCTGGCAGAGTGGGTGGTAGTACTGTTGGTTTGGTGTATGACGCCATCATTATCTCTGACGATGTGGCATAGAGAAGCAGCAAGCAGAATGGTTCATTCGGTGTTGCTGTCAATATCTCTGGTATAGCGTCGAAAGGTAGGGGGCTTAGTGGCCTACACGGTAACAGGAAAGAATATCGATAAAGCGACGGCAGCCTAATTTGAGGTATCATTCAACTAGAACGACTGAGGAGAATGACGAAGAAACCTCAGCCAGAATAGTGGGTGTCCTGGACGGGATTTTAGATAGACTGCTAACTAGTTGATGAGGGAGGGAAGATGACAGTAGCAAACTCCTCAGAAACGTTGGCCAGTACTTACCGATCCACACGATGTTGTCCCAGACGCCTTGAATCGTCACGCACACCTCTGTGAACCGTCAAATGTCGAACTTCATATTGTAGTTGCGAGGTTTTTTAGTGACCATGAGGAAATAATGAAATTAAGATGTTATTCAAGTTTGGCCATACAGAGTCTATACGTTCAAACTTGGATGAACTCTTTAATTTAATAATTTCTAAAACTGCATACATTGTAGACATTTCCAGAACAACGTTTGTTGAAGACAAAGCTAAGGTTAAGACGCCACATTTCATGCTACGAAGCAACGCGACTTCTCTGTTAAATGCTTAAAATAATGAACACAAATGTCACTAAAGTGACATAAATTTCATTCAAGAAGCGTGGCAGTGAAAAGAAAACAAAATAAAATTTCAGTCTCTCATAAAAGTTGTTTCTTTTTATAAGGAGCGAAAACAAAGCAGCGCAGTAGAAACCATGGAAATGTTCTTGAACTATTTTCTGTAGGTCAGTGTCAGTTCACAGCTGTAGGCTCACTCGCTCTCACCTTCTTCTTTCCTAATGCACTGCTCTGCTTCAAGCCTGCCTCTCCCTGTCGGAGGATTCTTACAACCACATTCCATTCACTTTCTCCATACGTTCACAGATAGTTTTCGTAGCAGCAGATAGAAAGTGACAGGATGCGGGAAAAATAAAGCGAAATTACACAGCTTGCTTCAAAGAGTCATTGAATATAAGATGCAGGTTGTAAACATGTCCTCCTGCAATATCCGCCTCACGTCATGGTGCACCAGTGTTTCCTTAAATAAGGGTCCTTTCGAATGAGTCACAGCGGTATCATTAGATATTTAGTAACTAAAATATCAAAACTTCATTCCAGAAGGCGCAGTTGTGGCAACATACGCATTGTATCTGATGTAAAGAAAATGTCATCCACAGATTCTAGAAGAGTGTAAAAGCAATCCCTGTACAGGCCCTCAGGACTACAGGAGGCTGAGGCTCCTAGATTTCCAGACAATCGGCACAGGAAGTTGGCCGCCTTTACCCCCCAGGAAATATTTGTGGTACTCGTTTCTCTTACAGGCTGTAGTGCGACCGGAAGGACTATGTCAATGAAAAATTCCAGACATCAATCGAACCCGCGACCTTCCGGATTGTAATGCAGTGCCTCAACCAACTGCACCACCGCGTACCCCACTGTGGAAGAAATCCGTGCCTCCATTTTTTCAGCCAACCCAGGCAACTCGAAATGCCGTAATTATTTGCGCCGACAGCAGCGAGACTCGAGCGTGGACTCATTGCGGACGGCATCACTAAGTACACCGATAAAAGAATATTTCCAGCGTGTTAGGCTTCAAGAGTAAAAGTCAGAAAGACCTATTTTTCAGTAGGAATCTTTGAAGTATTCAAAACAGTATATTGACTTGTCGAACTCGTTAGATTTAACGTGAATTTACGTTAATAACGAAAAAAACTGACTTTTCGTCTTAGGACCACGAAGAACACCGACCAAAGTGTCGAACAGCGACTTGTCCCGAAAATGCACTTGACTTGCCGTATACTCTTAATCCCTAACGCGTTAGGTTTTGGACTAGAATTCTAACTAATGAAAGGTTAATATACCATGATGTGCAGAACTTCATGCAAGGTGCCAAGATGACTATTAGATGCTTAAGTTGGAATCATGAATATGCATTACTGTACAAGAAACCTGACAGCCTGATAAATTTCAGTAGAATAATCGGTGTCACGTTTCATGTCACTGAATGTCATTACAGCAGTCGAGTTAGAAATTCCAGCTACAAACGTGTAACAAATCGAACGAACAGAATCGCTTTCTCTACCAAAGTTCCGCACCTGAGGTGCTACTCTCCGTCAGCCATCTCTTTCATGGCTACTTTCCCCATTTTGTTTACCTGTCATCTTTCTCTCTGTCTTCTCGATTGTGCTTATTTTCTGTTTCAAATTTTGATGCACAGAAAGCAGGTCAGGGACAACAGTGACGTAACGTGATTCATACTGAGGGAAACGCACCATCGGTTTCTCCATGTTCTATGAGTCATTTGTTTGTAATAGATTTCACTTACTTCACAGCAGTGCAGGCACAGGTTATGCTTCTATATACATCTCTGTGTTCATCTTAATTTCATTAATTTTTGCCATAAGACAATGCAGCTTAGCGAAAATTCGTGAAGGCACTGGCATTACGAAATTGTCTATGTCAGAAATACGTGTAAATAAGTAATTAAAGATGAAACACAGACCACAAAGAGACATACGGCAATAAATGGCAGTGGGAATGAATCAAAGTTAAATTCGAGTTACATAAGACGGCACCAATAAAAAAAATATCGAGCATTTTGTTGGTGTTGTCTTATGTAATTATCGATTTATGCACAGACGTATGTAACACAAAATTTAAGAGCACTGTGCCTACCGGCTACACAAAAACGTCGGACTCCTGAAGCACAGTAAAAAACAAATATCTGCCAGTGAACTGCACAAAACTGTTTTATACACATTTTATAACAAAGTATTGTCATCCCGTTGTGTGATTTCAACTTTTAAATGTATCCCTGAAGATAATTCGAACAGAGATCGAAATGTGTTAGAGCGTACCTGTAACATAAGAACATATTTAATAATAACAGGACATTAGTTGGTAAAACTTGTACTTAGTTGATAAACTATGCACAGTATAAATAACGTAAAATTTAAATTCAAGTCTTTATTTCCTCGAAGGAAACACAAACTTCCAAGCGGTGAACGTAACTTTGCTTTAATTGCAGCATGCCACTCTTTGTCTCACTAAAAAGTAAGATTTTATCCTTTCCGTCTGTTGCAAGTTTAACACATACTAAATAAAGTATTTAGCCTATCCCGGTGGCCGTACGTGCTAAGGCGTGGGTCTGAAAGCCGCTTGATTGCTGGGATCGCAGGTTCGAAAACCGCTGAGGGCATGGATGTGTCGTCTCTTGCGTCTGTTGTGTGTTGTGTAAGAAGCGGCCTCTCACTCGTTCCGAGGTGTTCTCCAGGGAGCGTGAGTGTCTAATTTTGTGTGATCTAGAAATCGCAAAAGAGGTGGCGTAGACCCGCCTCGGGCTGTTGCGCCACAGAAAAAGAAGAAAGTAACGTATTTGAGTCAGAATGGTAACTCTTTGCCGATCCCAGTGCCCGCGCGGTCCAAGGTGTGAGTCTTAGACCGTTCGCTTGCTGGGATTGTGGGTCCGAATCCCGCCGAGGGCATGGACGTCTTATCTCTTTTGAATGTTGTGTGTCGTCAGGTAGAGGTCTCTGTGTCGGGCTGATCACACTGAGTGTGCTGTATCTGAGTGTGATCGTGAAGCTTCGATAATGATGAGGCCCTGGCCCACTAGGGGCTGTCGCTATATGGCAAAAGAATGGTATCTTTTATATTGTTCAAGTTTCGGCACCTGTGTAGCGTCTTCAGTCCAAGTGTCAGTTGCACTGTGTCGAATAAATGTTCCTGGACATTCACATATCAGCAGGTCTGATGATGGTACATAGGCCTATGTTTCTTTAAAATTTGAAATCCGCGATTTTAAGAAATATATTTTCTATTTTCTATATTTTCTAAAATCATGGAAATAAGCTATTACATTTTATAATGGAGGATCATTCAACACTTTAAATGTCACTCCACAGAATATAGAACCGCCACCAGTTCATGTAGAGAATGAAGGACCCCTCAACATTTCAACTATTTATTCCATATAATAATGAATAACCTGCAGTTAAAGCTCAATATGTTCTAAATATTCTAGCTTTAACTAGTTCATGTGTGAAATGAATCAACTGACATGTTACCGCTGAAATGTGAAAAACGTTATTTCTTGAAATAACTGGCTATTTCGTAAGTTAACGAAGGGTTTATAATGAGGCGTTATTCAAAAATTCAGCAACCTGAATGAAGGAAAATGACACTAGCAGCTGGAGTGGAGGCTTGAAGTTTTTCAGTTCATGAAGCACCACACCTACTTCACAAGTTTCAACGAAGCAGTTTTCGACTCTGATCCAAAAGTTGGTATTTCAACAACTTTTTTGCCTGAAGATATGTCAGACACCAGTGGTGTAGCTAGATTCTTTTTGGCGCCGGGGGCGAGTAATGACAATGGCCGCTCGAAGCAGAAATTATGAACTTTTAGGGAAAAAAACACAATCATTTATTGGACTTCCCTTTCCTTGGCTCAGTAATTTAAAACTTGTTTACGCGAGTGAATTTTTTTTTTTCAAATTTAAATTATTCATAGTCCGCCCATTCTTGCCGCTCTTAAGACCCGGTCTGGAGGGGCGACCGCACCATTTTCCCCCTCCAGCTACGCCCCTGGTAGACACTATGACTAATAAAAAGACCTTAAAATTCTTTGGGGAAGATGGACCCATTAAAAACATATAAGGTAATAGATAAACGGCTTTTGCCCCCAGTATTTATTCACTCTTTTTATGTGTGTAATGGAATGCACAAATAAGGTTGTGTGCTCAAAATGTGAACGGTTTGCTCATAATTCTTATGCAAAGAACGTCTAAATTATGAGTGTGAAATAATAACGGTAGGTGTAATCTTGACGCATGGCAGTCGGTGCCAGAGTCCGCGTTCAAGTACTCAGATACGGCAGGGCAATATGAGACGGTTCAGTCCGGTAAAAGAGAAGTGAAGGTTTGTATCGGCTTGGAACAAGAAGTAGCCTACTGAGGCAGGTTTATGCTGGATCGCAGTTGAATCTGTGTGAAGAGAAACTGGTTACTGCTGACGATGTTTCTCGGGCTGAATTATTCATCCGCTCTGTAGCACTGCCCCAGGATTTCCGAAATATTCATCTAACAGTAATTGCATCAGGGCTGTGGAGTTGGAGTCGTGGAGCCGGAAGGAATTTTTAGGTGGAGACGGAGTCGGTAAAAATGTACTGACTCCGACTTCAGTCTAAAATCTTAACTAGATACTCCAAATCCAGGGCCCTGATAGCTACGGTAACTTATATTTAAATAGAGGTTATAAGTCAAAAAAGTAGCCTGATGATTCACATGGTGGTGATGAAATGTCTGATAGGTTTACAGTTATTAGTACATATTGAGCTTTTATGAAGGAGTCGGAGTCGGAGTTTTAAAAATCGAGGAGTCGGAGTCGGAACTTTTGTGTACCGATTCCACAGCCCTGAATTGCTCCTCAAGAAAACTGCGTTTACTTAAAAAAAAACACACACACACTTACGTAACCCAAAACGCGACATGGGCACACCGTCTTGCAACAAATGATGGTTTACATAATTCATTAATTTAATTTAGTTTTATTTTATTTTATCGTTTTTATTTCATTTCATTGATATTCTGGTTTGAAGTTTAACAATTTATAAGTTCTTGTTGAAATAAATCGTGACTTGATTTTATAGTTTGTTTTTCCGAATTAAGCACTTTTTACCAACCTGCTTGATACAATTACTTTCAAGGATACAGAATTATTATATATTATAATTATTATATTATATATTTAATACGTGACTCTTTCCATTGATTAATATTTCATACGTTAAATGAGTGGAAAAATTAAAATGTGGAATTGACAGCAGAAGGATCGCAGTTTTACACTTCGACCGGTTTGGAAAAAGTTAGCTTATGGAATAACCATTTATTCCTTAAAGTAACAGCTTAAATTGTTTAGTTCAATTTTCATGTGACGCTCTAACTGAAAAGCCCGGTTACTGTGTGAAATAACTAGTATTCTGTGAAATACATGGGTCGTGATCTTTAAGGTTAACACATACTTTATACCTAAATGTCGCAGTATGTTGCCATATTAATTAATGTATTTTAACCTTTTAAAGCCTAGCGGTAACTTTACGTACGACCAGGTTTAACGTTAAAAAATTCTACATGGTGCCCACATTGCGTTTATGTGTTTTGTACGGATCTCAGAACAAACAGCAACTTTGCCTTATAAAACATTAAGAGACTGGTTTTTATAACCGACGTGGAGAGTGTTTACAGCGTGGTACGCACTGAGTCCTTATATAAAACAGATAGGCTTCGTCTTTAAAGGGTTAATTAGTAGGAAGGAATAACATGAAACTTTATTTCGTCACAATTCAGAGAGATTTCTGTTAACAAGTGAATTGGTCTGTAGCGCAATTGAACAGAACAGATATCGAAAAAAGGCAACGGAACCCATATACGTGCAGCATAAACAGACAAATATTGCTGGTACAGTCTGTTCCTCAAAAGATATCTGCAACATAAAGGGAGGACTCTAACCTTTGTTACTGGGTTAGAAAATACTTCAACTGTGACAAAAGGCATGCGTGTATAGTAAATGCGGTGTTATTTTTCAGTAGTTTAAAGCCACACGACGTACGCAGCTACTGGATGGCCTTAAGGAAAACAGAGGATGTTAGAAATTGAAAGAAGAAGCACTAGATCGCACTGCGTGGAGAACTCGCTTTGAAAGAGGCTATGGACCTGTCGTAAGACCGACTAGGGAATGAATGAATTCTAAAGCCATTTCTTGATGCTAATTAGAATCAGAGGCTTGGGGAATACAGGACGATATTTTTGCGAGTATATACACCAATTACAAGAATAATTTACTGGATAATATAAAGCAAAGATTAAGCATATACTCGTAAGCAGGTTCCGACAAGGGATCCAGTGCGGAGTTACAGCTAACAATTCAGATATATCCGCATGGCGAAATATTCCTCGCGCGTTCACTGTATTATATTCCATATTATTCTGTTTTTCCTATCAGTCTTAAACATTTTCAGTGCATTCTATATGCTCTCGCTACTCTCCTTTGTCTTTCGCTCTGGACGATAAATTATGTCTATAGTATTCGTCCTCATCATCGGTTCTGCTGTATTTCTCGTAGGCCTAGTGCTGTTGCACACGACGAGATACCGTATACTGTGTTTGTACTTCCCTCCTAAACAGACAGATAATGTGTTTGTCGTATTTGCTTCTCAGTGGTCTAAAGATCCTCTTTCCTATGCATTTGCCGTAAAAACTGTAAAAAGCGAGGTGTTCAGAACATCACTGGCTTCTTAGGCCACATTTCTTACCTCACAGAGAACAATCTGTGGACATTAGAAAGCCCAGTCTCATAACTGTACGTAGGTCTCCGTGAAAAGTGCCTGTTATTTTTGTCCGATTTTACCAACAAACCGGAATGTGTCGACAGATTCTAGTAAAAATCCTAAATATGAATTTTCACGAAGATCCGGCCGGTAAGAGTCGCGCTGTTCCACGCGGACGTCCAGAAGGACGGACGTGAGGAAGCTAGCAGACGCCATTCGCTTTGCGAATGATTCTACAGAAGAAATATATACAAAACATAAATTGAGTAGCACGGAAATCAATAGGTGTGTGTGATACACCTACTTACATAGGTTATAGGATGATCACTTGAAGATGACGTGCGTAGGTCGAAACATGGTGCAGTAAAAAAATCTGATATGCATTTTACGGGGTTCTTTTGGTGGTTTTATTGAATAAAATACTGATATTTTAGTGTTACTTAACACTACGTAGTACTTGTTCATTTCTCACACGATCGGTCCAAATAATCTTCTCCATCCTCCACCTCCACATTTCAAAGCTGTCCAGGTATTGTTTACTTTACGATGTGTCCAAATTTCAGCACTATACAAATCGATGCTCTAAATATAGCATTTCACTAATTTCTTCCTTAAATTTAAGTTCAGTTTGCTGGTGAAAAGAATTTTGTTCTTGTTGAATACTGCTTTTGCCATGCCAATCCTCTATTTATCTTCACGTGTACATGTTACATGATTTGTTACCGTGCTCCCCTAATACTTGAAATAATCCACATTCTGTGGCTGTGTTTATCATAGTCTGTATTGGGGATGTTTGCCTTGAGATTTTGATTGCCTTAGTTTTTCCCCCACTTTCATTTTCATTATATATCCTTAGCATCTTCCAGTTTCAATTAGGCTATTACAGAGAATCTTGGCCAAGTTAATTTATTCCTAAGCCGAAGGCGTCACATAAACTCAGCAGGAACAAACCTGCTTTTATAAATTGTGATGCTGTGCTTGCGTAGAGCATTTTCAGTCTAGATTCTGTCAGATCTGAGACGCAGAAGGGTGACGGGGGTTAATGTTGTGACGTATGTCCACCGCAGAACGGGCGACGATAGTCTTGTGGCCAAATTTAGCCAGCAACATGGAGCGGTGCCCGGTGTCCAGCGCGGAATTTGGCTCCCGGCCCGGTGGGCGTAGAGAACAAATTCAGCGTACAGCTATGGGGCAATGTGAAGTTATCACGAGAAACACTGGAGTCGCCCTGGCCGAAACGGTTCAAAGGATGTCGAAGAAATCCTGGAGGGAAAGGAATGGCACACAGTCTTTCGTTAGAATGTAACTGAACACATAATAAGCACAGATTTAGTACTGAAATGCATGTGATAAACCTGGGCCCATATTTGTTAGTCAAAACAGCCTGAAACGATGATGCAGTATTTTGATTTAGACTAGCGACTCTTCTACAGGTTACGTAACAGAGTGTACTTATTAGTGATTTACTGGTTCGACTTAATGCTAAGTGTGACGGTGCACTGAAACAACCCTATGGATGAGCATGAAATGTAAAAAACTGCCTCAGAATGGAGGACAGAGTTTCTGTCCCGATAGCCTGTCTGTGACGCTACATGTTCTTTGAAATACAGCCAGCCTTTTTTACGCCTTTTCCTTTAACGCCTCCTGCCAATTTACACCACTTCTTAATTTGCGCTCTCTCATTTTCAGTTTAAAGTCCTTTGGCTTGCTGCACTCTATTACGCTAACCCCTTCTTTATAATAGAATATCATTTTTGATTTACGCCGTTTTGATTTACGCACACTTTTTTTCTGAACATTGTGCCGTTTATGAGATAATGTGGAAAAATGTGCTAGAGTCAGACAGGCCGCAAATGGCAATATAATACGGCGCCTGCGCCTTGCATGCTGGATAACTAAGGCTGCACACACGCACACTGAGAATATGTAATGCTTCTTGGTTTTGTACAGCAACAGTGGTTACGCGAACGCATCTCAATGTTACGTTTATACGTACATTGCCTGTCTTGTCGGTTTTTAAAGACGGCATGCCAAATCCTGTCACGAAATTGTTTAATCGAGTTCATTCCTTCGCAACCAATGTTTCTAAGACGGGTTAGTATTTGGCCGTTACATTATTGACGCGCCTTTACGTCTTCAAAGTGGTAGGTTTACTTTCCATTAACGTTAATCGTGACACTTTTGTATGCCTATATATACATATCTATGTGCATATTTCTTATATATATGTATCACACATCATTTTTCTTGATTTAATTAAACAAACAGCGGATTACAGTGGCCGCGCTGTCTAAGCAGTGGGTCTGCGGCTGCTCGCTTGTTGGAATGGTAGGTTCGAATCCCGCCGGGGACATGGATGTCTGTCTCTTGTGAGTGTTGTGTTTTGTCAAAAGGTAGCGGCCTCTGCGACTAGCTGATCACTCCTTCAGAGGAGTCCTACCGGCTGTGTGTGTGTGTCTAATTGTGTGTGATCTAGAAACCTCAACAATGAGGTGGCCTGGGCCCGAGTTTGGCTGTTGCGCCACAGGAAAGGAAACTGCTGCAACAATATTAGGCAAAGTGTACAAGTTGTGAAGGTTCTCGTTTTCCCTTTATGTAAAAATCTGTGTTGTGTGTTTCTTAGTTTCAGATATTATCTTCAGCTGCTGTCCAACACCCACTTCGTAATAACGCTACAGTAGCTTATAATACTGCAAACTATTTTGCATTATTTTGCGTTATTTGATAAATGGGCTGGTGAGTGTATTTTATAAGCAAAAAATGCTATTTGTTTTATGACACGTGCGCTGTAAAAGTTCTGCCACGCCTGAATTGGGTGTTCTAACCTCATTTCAGTAATTAGGTTGCATCAATCAATCGACATGCATGTAACTGGCACTAAAGAAGTCGAATTTCCAAAATAGTATGTTAATTTTCAGTTGTGAAACGTGCACTGTTTTCCCACACAGTGTTCTCTGTTCAAGGTGGAAGTTACTACAGAAATCAGGTTTTAGGTTCCGCCGACTGTAAAAACGACGCGTGGCACTGACCGACAAAGCGCATTTATTTCAGCACAACATTCACCAATATCGTACCTTCCTATCGCCACTTTTGAATGTTATGTAAGCTAAGGGAGGCCGTTCCATAGTTCTTGCGGTAAGTCACCTGCTTTTCCTCGCGGAAGTCCGTCTTTCCAGGGTCGTTCATGTGAGATTTGTCGTCTACAAAATGGAAATGACGAAGGGTTTTACCAGGTACTTCAGCTTTCCGCTGTCATGATTCCACCATTGTTCCACTTTCATTCAGCTAATCCCAGGCCGGTACCTGCAGTAGGTCTACTAGCGACCGCAGTTCCGAGAAACGTAATTCATCCAACGAATTAAAGAATAAGCTAAAGTTCACTTTAATCCTTAGACAATGGTGTAACATGCGAAGCATCGCTGATGTGTACTTGGGAGTTTTGTCATCGTCACTAGTATACAAACACAACCTTTCAAAAACAGGTTGCTTTCGTCTTCAGGTGAAATAAAAGATACTTTACAAAATATCATGATAACTTCTCATCTCTTCTTCCTGGGTTCAGAGCCTGCTTCATGCCTTATCCTCCTCTATTGTAGTCTGAATGATTGACTGCATGGCTGACTGACAGAGTGAATGCCTGGGTTACTCTGTGGTAATAGAATTTGGAAGGTTCGAAAGACCCAGTCACAAGTTAGTTCTGTCTCCAGACGTCACAAAGAATGCCCGCCCATTTCCCTGTCGCTCCTGCATTTCGCTCCTGTCCAAGACGCCTTCCCATCAAAATTCTGTATGCTGTGCACTCCTTGTCTTTATCACATCAGCCCTCTGGCGTAGATGAGGCTGTATCTGTATGGTCAACCTAAGCATCATGTTACGAAGACGTGGGGAGGTGGAGGTTAAACTCCATGCATACTTAACCGCGGTTGACTGGTAGACTTTATGCTCCAGTCGCTTGATCACAGTGAAGGAGTCTCCATATGGGTAGGGATGTTTTAGAAGAGGTTTTCTAAATCATTAAGAAAATTGGCGGTTTCGAAGAATAAGACAGGAAAGTGAGAACGGGATTCGATCTCGTGACAGGCCAGGGCTGTGCGCTCTTTAGACCGGTTCTGCCAACATGTCTTGCCCAAGGTTAAGTGGGGAGAGGCAAACCTTGAGGTATCAGCTGAAAAAACTAAGCAAAGTCCATGTCAATGCATCTACACTTGCAAACAACAGCACCCTACGTAAGCCTAGCATTTTACTGCCTTTAACAAGGGCATGTAAATGTTGTAGGCACTTAGCTAATTAACACTGCATAGAGTAATCAGTTATGTTGAAGACGCTAATCAATACTGTGCATTCCACTGCATATACACATCTGCACAAATGACACGATGCGATGGTTGACACTTGTGCTCCTTGGTACGAAGGCAGAGTTATTCTTTCTCTTCAGGATTAGCACATTGAAATAGGCCATGA
This sequence comes from Coptotermes formosanus, assembly GCA_013340265.1. Classification (NCBI taxonomy): domain Eukaryota; kingdom Metazoa; phylum Arthropoda; class Insecta; order Blattodea; family Rhinotermitidae; genus Coptotermes; species Coptotermes formosanus. Next base: position 1,035,167 of record BLKM01002183.1, read on the forward strand.
CTTCTTTATTCTCCCTTCTTTCCAGTTGATAATTCAGGGTTGTCCAACTACTCTACGCCATATAAATGACGTGGCTGAAAATGCGTTGGGAAAGAGTACAAGGCTCAATTCTCACACGCAGTAGCATCATCAGCATCACTACCACCATCACGCACTCGTGTCCTGCGTAGGTCCATGGCGTCTTCCAAAGCGAGTTTTCCATAGAGTGCGATCTAGTGCTTCCTCTTTCAAACTCCGGTGCCGTCTCTTTTCCCTAAGGTCATCAAGTAGCTGCTTACTTCTTCTTCCTTGTTCTCTTGTTCCTTTTGTTTTTCCTTCAATAACGAATTTTAGAAGGCAATTCCTATGCAATAAGAATAGTACAGAAGCTACTTACATAAAAAGTTTTATTGGATTGTAAAATGTGTCCAGTACGAGGAGCAGTTTCTTTAAGAAATCTAATACAGCCTCAGGTATCCGTTCTTCTGGGATATGACTCTCCGTCACTGCTTACTGGTCTCTCGACGTTTCGAGACAACGTAGTGGTCGTAAATTCAAGTTATTCTTGGTCGTGACTGGTGTTTGACCTTTGGTCAAACGCTTTACTAAGAATGTCAGGTGGTCTTTCTCGGCAAACACGCTACTGTAAACGATCCAAAATTTGAAGTTAGAATGTCTGGTTTGGTGTTCTGGAGCAACTGGACAATTCCATTTACTCCGTAATTATATAAAAATACAGGCCAAAACTATTTTGACTAGTGTTACGGAATTTGCGACATGTTCGGCTCACATACTTTGAATTTTCCATTAGAGATACTGGACTTTGTTTCTGGACCACGCTGGCAAGATTAAACCAAATCACCAGTCAGTATAAGGCGACGTTTGATGTTCTCAGAGCGGTGTTGAAGAAGATTCACTTCTTGTGGGAGACTTGAATCTCAGTCTTTGTTTTCCCAAAGGCTTGGTTGTTTCCAAAATCGTGGTGAAAAATCTGATGATGGAATGTTTTGGACAAACAAAGCACTGCCCCAATAAAACACTTGCTGCAAGCACAGAATTAACTGAATTAAAACGACTGTTTGACACAAAATTCCTGGACCTTATTGTCACGTGAACAACACGCGCCGCTGACTACATTTTTAAGATGCGTTTGCAAACACATCACCCTGCCTATTTAATTGCCAGCAGTCATAATCATTCCATGCGGCCTTGTAAATTTCCTTGTGCACACGCTGTTTTAGGCGACAGAAATGCAGGAACATAAGAACTTCCTTTCCCAAGATATCTTATTCTTTGCTATCATGCAATGTCGGCACTCAGAAATGTTATTTCCGTTAATTAACTGAGTATCTGTCCTTCTAACTGTGGTTATGTAATGACGTTGCAGGCTTTGCCTGACAGGAATTTGATTTATAAAGAGCACACTCCGGACACTAATAGTGTACATTACAGACAATACGAAGGTGTATCATTTAGTTTGCTCGGATGTAAATTGGACTGAACTATGTCGGAAGTTACGAGGAGATGGGATGTTCAAAAATTTTTCATTTTTAACTTATTTAACGAAGCTGGGTCAACTGCAGAAGTTATACCTGTAGTGAAGGATACGTCGGGAAGATGATCACAAATTGCGAATAAACTAAGATCTGGAAGAAGGTCGTTATGGTATATTTTCAGATGCCATAGCGGCATTGGCCTTGCCAGACAGACTGTCCAGCAATTTGACTAAGTTCGAACCGAATATGTCCGGAATACAAGTTTAGAATGTCTTAAGTTTAATGGAAGAAAAAGAAATTCTCTTCACGGAATGAAACTTGCACCTGATTTCTTGTGTGTATGATATGTATTTTGTCTTCGTGGGACATTTATTCACTTACGGCTAATAAAAATTTATACAATATTTTGTTTGGAAAACCTTCATGGACAGAGGAGACATCGGTGGAAACGAAAGAATGTTATTAAAATGGAGGTTTATATACAAGTTTATCCTTGGTCTAGGTTGTGTCCATTGAATGTTTTGTTAACATCATGGAATTTCTAAACAGCTAGAACTAAGGACCGTTGAAGAAGATATTGTACCTGCCAATCAGATAGTCGGTCAGATGGATGGACCAGTTTGACTGGACTGGGATGTGTAGTTAACGTCCAGAAAGCGGATACCTCTTGTGTATTTCCGTTGTGATTTGTGTTAAAATTGTTGTACTTAGCCAGTCCCAGTGGTCGCACGGTCTAAAGCGTAGGTCTACGGCCGGTCGCTTAGAGGCTGCGGGTTCGAATACCGCCGGGGCATGGCTGTCTGTCCCTTGTGAATGTAGTGTTTTGTTAGGTAGGGGTCTCTGCGATGGGCCGATCCCTCGTCCAGAGCGGTCCTACCGAGTGTGTGTGTGTGTGAGTGATTAGGTGCAGCGATAATCCTCTACATCTACAATGAGTAGGCAGAAGAGACCAGACTAAGAAATAAAGAAAGGTAACTACTTAAGATGCCAATTAATTGACTTTTTGCTGATGAGTGCTTCTTGAACAATGGACAGTTGCCTATTTAAGGATTTTCTCAGTTTTGTGGAATCCCAAGAAGACGTGACCATAATCACTCTGTAATCATCCACCAGAATCCAGTTTACACCTTCAGTATATTTCTCCAAATCCATTTATATTTTCGTTTCCATCTACGTCTAGATTTCGAGAGAGGTGTCTGGTGGCTGTAAATGTAAATACCCTTGTAAGTCAGTCAGTTCCGTCTCAAGGTAACGGTATTTAGCCCTGGTTACATGTATTTTTTGAAAAGATAATGCACGTCGTCTAAGGTGACGTCTTGACACCTAAGCGACAGTCAGTGCTGTAACAGTCCCATCCCCAAGATACGTACACCGAGCAGTGAAATCGTCCTAATGTACTCATCTCATAAACCCTGGTACGTGCTGGTATCCAAGTCACGCCACGCAGTGCTTTGATGAACTGCAGGGACGGCAGTATCTTGCAAGCAGTTTGAACGGTGATAAGTACGAATGGTATGCCAGGCATTCGGCCTGCGTTATGTCTTTTGTGTTTGCTTCACAAAGAAAACAGTAACAACAACGTGTTACGTCACGAAGACATACGACGCTTTATTTGTAATGTATTTTGCTTGAAATTCTTTTCTGCCTACGTCTTGTCATTTCTGTATGTGTCAGAGAGCCTTTTTAATACCGTTTCTTGGAACGTTAGCTCCTATTTAAGAAGTATGTTAAAGCATGTAAATTTTAAGTGTTATGAATTGTCGACTTTCTCTTTCAATTGTCTAATTATCTTCTTTACTCGTATAAACGGTTGCTGGCGACAGCGATGTCAGTACCGAGGGGTGGGGTTCAACATACCTCCCCCGAAACATTTTCCTCCGTGCTGCAATAGAGTTACCAACGTCGTATCAGAATAAAGTATTATGGAGAATATTTGGACCTAAGTATGAGTACGAGATGGGAAGTAGTAACGGAGTGGAAAAAATTTGGTATTTCTACACTTCACCAAATATTACGGCGAACAAATAAAAAATGGTGAGATTGCAGAAAGGTGTAACACAAATGGGGAAATGAACAATGAATACAAAACTTTGGTAGGAAAACTTTGAGAGAAGATACAACTTGGGAGATCTAGGCATTAATGGGAGGGTAATATTGAAGAGGATCTTAAAGAAATGAATTTTGCGGGTGTAGAATGGATTCAGCTGGCCTAGGATAATGTCTATGTCTGGGCTTACGTGAAAATGGTAATGAACCGTCGAGCGCCATAATCGGCGGACAGTGTTTTAACCAGCCACGCAGTTAGCAGGTTTTTGTATTTTGTTAATGTTACGACATAAAATTTTCCCTCCCATCTCCAATTTGAGAGCACTTCCAGCGCACAGTATGGTGTTCCCGACATACTTTTGCGCGATTTAGCAAAACAATTTCGAAAAGGGACCGTTAGTTTTGTCATGTCTGCCTGTCTGACTGTCGACATGGAACAACTCGATTTTACTGAGCGTATCTTCGGGGAGTTTTGTATTGGGGAATTTTTCTAAAACCAATCGGCCAGAAGTTTGGTTAAAATCGGATAGAAATAATAAGATAATTTACATGAAGACCCACGTACATTGATGACAACATGCGCCGTTCACGAGATAAGTGCAAAAAGGGCAGCAGATGCAGAGAGGCCAAAGAAACAGATGAAGATCGAACCACATCATGACACCGCATAGATAAGATTTTCATGCCTGGTAATGGGAGGAAAATGCAGAAGTATAGTCATAATGTTTGTATGTATAGCTTATATCTGGGAATAGGAAATTTCATACATAGGTACATCATAAATATGTCTAAACATTACGTATGAAATATGGTTTGTAAGTCAGCATTACATAATATTTCCACGGAATGGAGCTCTGAGGTCATGAGCGATATATTTAACACAGCATCAACGTAGGCACGTAAATAAGTTCTTCAAAGAAATAGTGTAGACCCTGGTATAAACTGACTAATAGGGGAAGTGGGTGGTCCGATGATGCCGATTGTCCGGTACCTCCGAAATATGTATGCATGTGTGTGTGTGTGTGTGTGTGTATATGTATATATATATTCATATATATATATGCATATATATATGGCCTAAAATTCGCCAAAACAGTAATACAGTACTGCATATATATAACGCTAATACATATATGTAATGCACAAATATAATTCACCTTGTCGTGAATGTAAATAAATGACAATCAAGGAGACAAACCTGTGTTGGCACTTCTACATGTTTCACGTATTCCCATTGCAGAACAAAATTTCGGAACCAATAGATTTCATCCGTTATTTCCGAATTCTATACATAAGAGGGGCTAAAGTGTAATAATATATAAAAGACCCTAATAAGAGTGATAACTTTCTGTGACATCTACATTTGTGAACAACAAACAGCCGTGGAACTCAAGTTGAGTAAATGGGAAGAGTACAGGCTGCTAAGACACGAACACACCTCAGTGTTATGATACGCGTATGTTTCTCATCTTTTCGCATACACCGTGCCTGCCAAATGTAATCCAGAATTCAGAGAGCAGTTTTTAGAGATGATAAAAATAGTGGCCTAGGCGTAAGTCGTTGAATCGCCGTGTAGACACTGTGGTACATACAGTTCACAACGTGACCCTTACAGTTTCCTTACGGCGAGAGGTTGTTATCTTGCGCCCAACCGCCACGCTCTTATCTGCAATTACTTAACCAGCTTACTTGAAGATGCTTCAGATTCTACACCGGCTGGATCCAATGTGGATTTTTTAGTACTGATTGCCGTTCTTGACAGTCAATGCTTGTCAATGGGAGGAATGCTGCGTGCACGCCGTGTGTCACGTCCTATGTTGACTGGTCTTCGCGCTTCTAAAACGAGGACTCACACTTCAGCCGCTGCTAGGCAGAGCACACAGTGATAGAAGAACATACCTCGAAGTATGTGTCACAATAACAATCATTTTGTGAAGCTAAAATATGCGAACGGACGGACAGAGGATTAGACACGCTCTTAGAGAGTTCTGAGGTGTATGAACACCGAACGTGCGGTTTTGGCGTAGCGTTTCCCATTTGAAATAAGGAGCATTTTAGTGACGCTGGATTTTTCTTTGAACAAGACATTCATTTACTAGTCCACAGAAATAGGTCACGGGCTCGTAATGTTAACTTATATCTCACAGTCCCTATTATTTTGCTGTTGTACCAGGAATCAAAACTGCCTTAAAAATGGTCGAGTCCAGCGCTAAGACACCAAAAATCAGTACATAAGTTTTGTTTTGTCGGCGTACATATATTGTGCTATATCTTTCGAACCAAGTAAGTGACCTTGAAAATGGGGTTTTAAAATGCAATGCATGGTGTTTTTACATTACTTTTTTAAAACAAGTGTTCTAGGTTTTACATTATTTCAAGAATACTGCCTACGTATTGTAATCATACTCGTATGTCACGACTTGAAACTTTTTTGATAGTTGAGTCTTTGATACTGTTTTTTTAATACGTTTAGCACCTGGGCAACCAAAACCATAAAATCAGGCACTAAATTATGTGTAGAGTTTTAAGTCCCAGTGGGCCTACCTGAATTTGTGCAGACAGAAGCACGACTATTTCAGAGTCACCGTTTTCGAAATTCTTAACGCGCGCGGAACTTCTTTTACTTTGTATCAGCATGCAGAAAGCCGAACATACATTCCACGCTGCTGCTGAGTTGCAATATTATAAGGGGAAAAAAGGCAAAATGGTATAAAGAATATAACAGAAAGTAAAGAAGAAACAAAGAAACGGAATACTTTAAGTACACAAATGCACAGCTGGCATGAAATATAGATCCAAGTAAGGCATACAACTTCCATTTACTGCATTTTTAGGCGCGTTCGAAAAATTGCTCAAAGCGACTATTTGCTTCATCATGTCTGTCCGTCTGTCCCTCTGTCTGTCCGCATGGTACAACTCAGCTCCCACTGGACGTACGAGTATTTTCATGAAATTTTACATCTGAGTATTTTTCGAAAATATGTTGAGAAAATTGAAGTTTCATTAAAATATGACGTGAATAACGGGTACTTGACATGAAGACCTATGCACATTTATAATAATATCTCGCTCAGTTCTTCTTAGAATGGGAATCTTTTCAGACAAAAGTTGTAGAGAATATCAGAACACACATTTTGTGTTCAATTACTTTCTTCCGAAAATCGTGCCGTTTATGTGATAATGTGGAAAAATATGGTAGAGACAGACAGGCCACAAATGACAGTAAAATATGGCGCCTGAGCGTTGCGTGCTGGATAAATAAGGATACAGACACACACTCAGAATACGTATAATACTTACTGCTTTTCCACGGCAACAATGGTTAGGCGAACGCGCCTCCATGTTACGTTTACGGGTACACTGCCCATCTTGTTGGATAAAGTATAAGTGTACACGTACATTAAGGAGTGCTAAGCATAGTAAGCATGCTGTGGCTACATATGTAGCCTAAAACCTCTAATTTTCAACAGATTTGTGTATCTGTAAAGGTCAAATTGCAAACAGCTCACTTAGAAAACGTGAACGTCTGCTCCAAGCCGGTGTATAGTTTCCTTGACTGAGTCGACGTGAGTGGAACATGTCCTTGTTAGAAATGGTGCTGGCGCCAAACCGAACCAAGTGCGAGGCCTTTCCACGGATGAAATTCAGTACGTGAGTCCCATATTTATATCAGTCTCGGACAGATTTCTATTCAGACCCACGTCACACTGCGCGCTCTGCATTATTCTCACAGGACAATCCAACCTGTTTTACCGCTCCTTTACAAACACAAAGCCACTTTTATCTCTGTCATGTCTGTCCGTCCGCATGTATCAGGGCGAATCCCACATTACGAATTTTTATGAATTTGTTATTATGGATTTTTACTAAAATTGACATGGTTTTTGTTACATTTGGGCAAAAATAACAAGAAACTTTGCGTGAAGAACTACATACATTTACGACATGTCGCCATGACTAGTCTTCATAATTGGAACAGTGTTCTCTGTGCGTTTCGATCCGAGGCTGAAGAAACAGTTGAGCATCAATCTATCTATTGTAAACGTTGAGTATAGACGTTTAATAGGAGATATCGATTACAAATCTCCCCGGTCACGATATCTTGATTATGATCAACTGTAAATCTGTTACTAAGTTACGGTAAAGTCTTACAGCTTGTTTTTCTGTATGGTATTCATGATTTTAACATTTAGAGACAATGACAGGACGAAGGAGCCAAAAGGACTGCGCTGTGCGGACATTTTGTAACTTGGTATTTTTCGGTTCTAGGCCTACATACGCAGAATTACGTAGTCACAGAATTCTTCGTCAGTAGTGAACGTTCTTAAAACTTGCTTTCTTGTAGAATGTGATGCAGCGTGGCTTGACACGTCCTGAGGTTTAGGAGGAATGTGGTGCTTCCAAATTCACGATAGAAGAACATCCTTTATGCGCTTTTACCCTGAAGAAAGAGGTACAAACTTCCACCGAGACGTTGATACCTATCTGCCAAGCTACAGGTGTCACATTCCACAGGATATTAATCTTCATAGTCACTGTGGTGACAAATGATGGTGCTGTTATTTTCAGTATATCAAGTAGAGGGAGATGTGCTAACGTGTTGAAAGCATGGGAACACAAGAAATGAGAATATATATACAGTCGAATCCGGTTATAACGACATCGGTTTATGCGACACCTCGTCTATAGCGTCATATTTTGTGGTACCAATTAATTCCTCACTGTTAACCGTAACATTGTACTACTCGGTTATAACAACGCTCGTTTATAACAACATAAAATATTCAGTCCCTTTCATGACGTTATAACCGAGTTCGGCTCTTTATGTGTTTTTACTGGTAAGCTTCATGAGAATAGATCAAGGGACAAGGACTGCAGAATTCTGAGGTGAGGATCAGCGGGTTCAGGAGCATGCTCACCATGACAAAGGGCAATTTCATAATTAGCTTGCCTGGTGTGGTATTGTTCCTGCTAGGCCTAAGAAAGCCGTATTGACGTACGGAGGGCGTAAAAGTATAGCTGTGTGCTAGACCTCTGCAACAGCTGGAGGCGAGCGCTCTGCTTAACACCAGGGCTGTTGAATGGTCAGCTTCACGCTGCTGCTGTTTTACTGTCTTTGGTACCGATTTGACAGGAGGGTGGGTGAGGCCCAGAAGTAGTTCGGACGTGTCGATAAGGACAGATATTCTTGCCTCAGCCGGAAATATAAAACTCGGCCATCCAGCTCGCATCCAGTCACTTCACACTACATTCGAACACTGCCAATTCCCAAATAACCTAATAACTATAAAACAGCGAAGAATGCAACCAAAACCACAAATTCTTGCTGCATGTATCAATATTTACAAAAGCAGTGAAATTCTTTGCCATAAATAATTCTGAAGTAAACTCTTCAAAACACTTGAGTAATTCCTTACGACTTATTTACCACACTCCTTGAGCATAGGCTTTAGTTGCCTTCACCTTGCTGGCATCAGCCCTAATCCTTATTATTCAAGAATTCATGTAGCCTAGTTGCTGTAAGTAGGCGGAAACAAAGAAAACCAAAATGGGATCTTCCTTGCCAGCACCGTTTTTTTATACAACTGCCAAAAGTGGAACGATTTATAGAACGAGGTGAGTGGAGGTGATGGTTCGGCAACGGAGAAAATGACGCAGAGAGAAATTAAGTTCAGTATCTCAGTCTTATATGGTCTTCAGACACAAAAACAGGTTTCTATTGCGTGTGTCACGCATACTTCAGTCTTTGCAGATCCAATAAGAAATCGTTTCACACATAAGGAAATAATCTTCCACATACTTGTGACTTTTGTAGCTACACGTTCAGTAGAACGATTCAGTACCGAAGACAGGTTTGTGCACTCTCCGCAACGGTGCACGTATTCTACCGCACAATAAACGTTTCTTTGCGTAGTGTTGTTGTTTATATCTCATAACAAAGCACAGTGTTTTGTTTTAGGTTTTAATTCATAACCCATCGACACTGAATTTTTGCAAAACCGATAAAATATTTCTAACCTAAGCACATAATTGTGCATTTGTTTGCAACTTTCCACCCATATTTTAGTAGGAACAGCCCATTGCAGAAGATACAAATTTTAGTGCGCTGTAAAGTTGGACATTTTCCATGAACGAACATTTGTTCACATACCAAAGTTACTTTCGTTATGCTTACATCTAAAAAGGAGACAGTCTTATCTAGTGTTTGATTTGGAGACTGCTTTGGAAAGTAAATGGCAGCTATACTGGAATTCACCTCATCGACACTTCGGGCCCAGCGCCCTGTGTTCCCGGAATTGCAGCCCCAACCGACCAGGAAGGGCAAGCAGTTGCCAAGCTTCGGGTATACCGTCACATATTCCGGGTAAGCTAGTGAAGAACGCTGTGTAGGTTGAGTAGTTGATTAATTGTGAAGTCTCTTCACTTGAGTACAGTTTTATTTTTCTTAACATCACGCATATGTCCAGATGTTAACACTAAGGACAGTGAAGTGTGTGTGTTTGTCTCAGTCACTTGTTAACGAAATATTTAGTATTAAGCCGCTGGTATTTCAGATCTGCCCTCTTCTGGGGTGCTGCGCAGCGTCGAGTGGTAATCCTTTAACGATGTTCCGGGACAATGTGTTGGGACCGATATGTTGTCCCGAAACGTCGGTAAAAGATTACCACTCGACACTGAATAACGCCCCAGAAGAGCGCATATCTCATCAACATTGCGACGGAAGCCTGAAGCCACTGACATCTGATCTGCAGAACGTCCGAAGCGTGTAATGGCATGCAATACCATGACGTTCGTATCAGTTTTGATGAAAATAGATGAACTGTTTCAAAACTTATTATCGGAAGGTGCGTATTCACGAACACAAAAGTCGCTGTAGTTTTATGTTAAAAATGAGCTGGACTTCCAGAAGCTGGCAGGTTGAACTATCTCCTTACTAAAGGCTTGCTAAAGGTAACCCGCCTGCAGAGGTGGTAGAGAGGTCCGTGTTGAGGTGCTGGACTAGTCAGTTCGTGTCTGCCTGAGAGTGAAAGTGCTTGGTGCACCATGAATGTGCGTGACTGAGGAACACATCAGTGATAGATACAGCAAACAGGTGAGAACTTCCAGCACATTAACAGAAATGGAGGCTGCAGCAATTGCTTTATTTTACGACGTACCAATTTAAGACACATTTTGGATCGTATTTTCACACGGATTCAATGTCATAAATTGCCACTACAACGCCAATGTATATGGTTGGCAGTGTTAAAGTTATGTTAAAATTATGTTCAAGCTACCATTATACAGGATTGTGTGTACACACACATACATATACACATACAAAGCTGGTCCCTGAATACGGCTATAAATAAGATCCAAAATATGCAGGGGATAAAGCTACATGACAGCTGCAAATGCGCAGGGGCACGATGATACGGGCGCACTGTACATCCATTTCTCTCTGCACAGTGGCATTTGTCAAGTGTAGCGACCACTATAGTTTTGTGTAAAGGAAAGGAAAGCATTTGAAGGGAAAGCAGTTGTTATAAATCCTCTGTGGAAGAGGCTGGGCAAGAGTGGTTAAAAAAAACTTAACTGTTTGAGGCGCGTTCGTAAAATTGCATCGTTATGTCTGTATGTCCGTCCGTCTGTCCGCATGGCACAACTCGGCTCCCGCTGGACGGATTTTTATGAAATTTGATATTTGAGATTTCTCGAAATTCTGTCGAGAAAATTCAGGATTGATTAAAAATCTGACAAGTATAACGGGTACATCTGTGATCATATTCTTCTTCTTAGAGTAAGAAATGTTTCAGACAAAAGTTTTAGACAAAACCAGAAGGCACAATATACCTTCAATACTTTTTTTAAATCATGCCGTTTTTGAGATAATGTGAAAGATATGGTAAAAGCAGACAAGCCACAGATGACAATATAATGCTACGCAGAAAAGATGCGTTTTGTATGCCGGATAACTGAGGCAAGAATCAGACACACATTTATAATAAGCCTATATAATATATACTTATTGCTTTTCCGCGGCAAGAATGATCACGCAACCGCGCCTTGATGTTACGTTATACGTACACTGCCTAGTATTGTTAAAAGTTTCCATTCAGTGCCTATTTTTACTTAGGGATCTAAATGTTTATGTGGCACAGAGGGAGATAGTAGAGGCTTTAACAGGGATGAGTCACAAACGAGAAGATGGGGCGTGACAAGTAAAAGGTCTTGGCAAGTTTATTGCCAAGCTGTGTAATTGTATCTCAGAAGTGTGTGCAGTAGCCACTGTCACTCGCGCCACTGGCATTAGCACTGTAATTTTCAACGACAAGACAATAAATTCATTTAGCCACTACTACAAAAATCACTCCGCAGACTAACGTAATTGCAAATTTCTTGCTCAACTCCTGTACGGGTTGTCTGTTTTAATTTACTAACATACGTCTACTGCAAGTGGAAGGGAAAAATGACAACACACATTTGCTGCTGACAATAACAACGCGGGAAGTGTACAGTTAAATGCAAACTGCAAGAATCTAGCTCAAGAGGTGCCAACTTTTTCACTTTGATGGCCGAAGTACGCCGTTGTTCTTTTTTCCATTTGCATTCTTTGTTACTCTGTTTTATTAACACAATCAGACAGCGCATGCTTCTCATTTACTTAACATTTAGTAGCTACGTTCACTTTCTTTCTTGATATATTTACGGACGTCCTCGAGATCTGCGCTCTTCTAGGACATTACTTAGCGTCGAATGGTAATCTTTACCGACGTTTCGGAACAACGTATTGGTCCCACCTTCGAGGATCAAGAGGTCTTGAAGCCTTGGACTTCTTGACCCTTGAAGATGGGACCGATAAGTTGTCCCTAAACGTCGGCAAAGGATTACCATTCGAAGCTACGTAAAATCTCAGAAGAGAGCAGATCTCATCAGCGTTGCGGCGGAAGCCTGAAATTACGGACGCTTTGTCAACTTCATAGGATATCCAGCGTCGAATGGTGTAATGGCTATGAATGTTAAATCGAAGACATCAGTGCCAGATGTTAAAATATTATTTATGGGCCTCGGAATTCTTGCTGAGGTTTGTTGTTATGAATGAGTTCAAACTTTGTAAGCTTAAAGGATATACACACCTATTTCAATATTAATGAATTTCATAGTCACAAAGAGACGCATACTCACATACCTGGTTAGGTTTTCAAGTTGGGTGTCACACACTCTCATCTGGGTTCTTACACTGTGCAGGATAATACGTGAATTCCGACGTTTCGGAGCAAAGCGCTGCCTTTTTTCAAGGTGACAGTTTGGTCGGGGGTGGATGTTTCTCGTCGAATCGTCGGAA